>MNCI01036913.1:472940-525096 GCA_015680685.1 Gnetum montanum
GGGGCGGAGTGTCAGACCCCAAGAAGAAAATTTTATTAATTAAATGAGATTAAGTACATGATCAACATCTGAACATATTTATGGTTAAATAGGGAGAAGAACAATGTCAAATGAAAATGTTGAAGAAAAACATCTTGAAACATAAACCTTCACATAGTGTGGGAGTACATTCCAAAGAGCAACCTCATGCTAGGAATCACTAAGAACTACGAGTTAATAAGAGCAAGGAAACAACAGAGAGCTAAAAATGCTCAAAATTATGATGAGACACTCCGATGTAGCAAAGCAAGATGGGAAAGAGTGCACGAATTGGTGTATCTTCTCCAAGGATGCAAATAGTAAAGCAACTAATTAGTATCCAACTTTAACTTAGAAGTGTGAGATATAATTTGGAAATGCAGAAGGCAAAGAATTTGAAATTTTTCCATAATAGTTAAGTGATTAGAGTTAGATGAATCAATGTTCTGGAAAAGAGTAGTGCATCTACACTTCCATATATGGAAAAGAACGAGGGGCCTAATAACGTCCCAAAGAAACTGAAGGTCAGCAGATGGGGTGGCCAGAAAGCCAAACAAGATAACCTCATGGGAAAACTTGCACAAAGGGAAAACTTTAGAAACTCATTTACATGAAGACTAAGTGAAGGGGCAATGCCAAAAAATGTGGACAAAATCATCAAGACCTCCATAGAGAGGGAAACTAGGGTTTGGAATCCTAAGGTACCCATGAAATTTGCCAATAGGTAGGCCTTGATGAAGGAGGCTCCAAATAAATTGTTTAATTTTTGGAAGAGTCGGAAGGCTCCAAAATCATGAGTAGAGGGAGAGCCAAAATTGTTCAGACTCTTCTTTATGACATGATCTATTGCAGTGATTAAGAATCATAGAGGAATCATGCAACAACTAAAAGGGCACATGTAGTTTATAGGGTAGAAGGTTTGATCCATTAATCCACTAAAGACCATGGAAGAGACTAGGAACTGAAGCATCCAAATGCAAGTACTGATGAATGAAGTGATAAAGTCTATTAAGGCAATGGTGCATAGTTTTGAAAGCCCCATATAAGTTTTCAAAAATATCCCAAGTAATCCACTAATTGGTGAGATGAAGACATCTAAGGGAAACAACTCCCTTTTGAAACCAAATGGTGGCTGTCCTAGCATTTGAGGTGGTTAGAGGAGCAGGCAAAAAGGGTAGCCACTAACGGAAAATTTTAGAAAGGAGTGCAGGATTGATATGAACATTATTCTAATACAAATGAGAATGTAAGACCTACCAAGCCTTCCAAATGATTTTGAAAACATGTGTTCTAGTAATGATAATGTCATGAGGAGAAAGGATCCAATTAATAGGGTGGATACCCTTCCAGATGGACTTATTCTTAGGAAATGCTTGTCGAAGCCTTAACTGAATAAGATTCCCAATAATATTGGGGGAATCCAAGTGCTGAATCAGCCACTTAGCAACAAGGGTGATACCTTGCTTAAAGGAGCTCAAAAGGCCCAATCCACCTTTGTTCTTAGGAAGAGTTACTATATTCCAGGCAACACGATGAAAGCCTTTTTGGGAGTCTTTAGATGACCACATGAAGTCTTGAAATAATCGTTCAATATTTTGATAAGAAGCATGGGAAGGGGCCCAATATGATGAATAATAAATGTGGGTAGAGTCACAAATAGATTTATAGGTGAGGTAGTTACCGGCCAGGGTGAGGGGTTTGGTTTTTCATTTTTCAATTTTCCTTTGAATTCAAGAAAGTACTTGGTCCAAAAGCTCTAAAGTTGGGCCTCTAAAGAGAAAAGGGATTCCCAAAAGCTTAAAGATTTCATGATCTTGAGTACAATTCCAACTATAATTGGACAAATGGCTGTAGTTATTGGTGAAGCTATATACTGAAGATTTACGCCAATTTATAATTGATCTAGAGGGGAAGCAATATTGCTCAAGCATTAGTTTTGATCATATCCCTGTAGATAATAGAATCTTCATGAATTTGTAGAATATGAGAAATGTGAAAAATGAAATTGGTACTTTAAAGATAAAAAGGTCAATCACAAAGGAAAATAGTTATTAGATTAGGAACAAGGACTAGATCTATTGGTTTTAAATAGCATCAATAAATATCCAAATTCAAGTGGCTTTACTTTTGTAGAACTAGAAGGTAGCTCTAGTATTGATTTTCTTCTTCCTAGCTTAGAAAATATTAGTAATATCAACTATTTTGAAGTAGATGAAGAAATAATTAAATTTTATCACTATCCTTTATATTTCATCTTATTAAAAGATACACAACATATTAAGTATTTCTTAAGGAAAAATATCTTTAAAATAACTATCAAAATAAGGGAAAATTTTCAAAATGAAATTTACAAGATTTGAATATTAAATTTGAGTCTTACAAAACCTCTAATTATAACTACCCTCAATATTTTTAAAGGCCAAAACCAACAAACTAATAATGAATAATGGTTTGATGAAGAATGCATGATAACTATAATTTTATTAAATACTTAGAATTCACCATAGATTATTAAGTAACATAAAAATTTCATTTAGACTAAGAAGAGAAAATTTATTGGACAAAGATAGACTAGTTTATTACAAATGATAAAGAAATATTTCAAATTTTTCTGACATTTAATTTAATGTAAGATCAAAAAAATTATGTTCTCTCTCAAAGATATTGAAAATTTTTATCAAGCTTTAATTTCATTGCAATGATAGAGCATAAGAGTTTCATAATAATGATAATACACTATTCATTTTCTTTGATGAAACAATTTAGGAGATGAAAAGACTAACATCGAAAAATGTTATTGATTTAAATAACTTACATGAAGAAATGCTTAAATAGAAAGGCCATTAATATCTAATGCTATCTAAAAGAAGTTAAATTTAGAGAGGGGTTGTTCGAATCTTGAAATAATTGTAATGTAGGTATACCCTAAGATATATAACTCAGCATTACTCACCAAAATCAAACTCATAACCTAGACTTTTCAAATCAAGAGTCTTACCACTAAGCTAACACCTCATTGTTAGAAAAAGTTAAATTTATCTCTCCAGGTGGGGTTACCAAGATAATGATTCATTAATAACTTAATTATAATTTTTTTAAAAAATAAAAAAAATTAATAAATAATTATAGACTAATAGTAAATAGTAATATTTTTTTCAATCTTTTAAGTACTATTTTAAAATCTATGTTTGGAAGATGAATTAAAGAAAATAAAGTACATGTAATTTTCCAAGTAGGATTTAGGTAACAACATTCTACAACAAACCATCTCATTACTTTAAAATATTGCATTGATAGAAAAATGGTTTATACACTAGCTTAGTTATATATTTATAATATATATCTATAAATTGGCCGATAGAATCTTATTAGTTTACAAGTAAAAAGTTCTTTGAGTAAAAATTTTCACGACTTTTGGATGAAGAACAAGATTTAAAAACCCATATTTTCATGCCTTCTGGACGAAGAACAAGAGTTCTCTACCTTATTTTTCCTAAGGATGGGTTTTCTAAAAATAATTCCATGAATTAGTATATGCTCTTACCCTTGGTTGAATTTGTTAAGAGTGAGAGCATAAATTTGGCTGAGAGTGAGAGCATACACTAATTCGTGAAAGTTTTTACTCAAAGAACTTTTTACTTGTAAACTAATAAGATTCTATTGGCCAATTTATAGATATATATTATAAATATATAACTAAGCTAGTGATTTCCAGTTGTCTTTTGCTGCAGCGATGATTTAAACATAACAAATAGAAATATTATAAGACCATGGAATGCTTTATTAAATGATCATAAACATGTTGTAATACAATAGAAATGATCAATGTATAAACTTGCGTAATTGAAAATGTATAGTTACAAATGATCTCACATTCAAAATGGTAAAAATTAGTTGAAAGAAAAGAATGAGATCATTTTTCATTTGATTTAATGCGTTGTTCTTCATCCAATCTATTTTGAAGGTGTGAAGCCTTAAATATCTTGATATATATTTCTTTGGAGATCGGAGGGAATATCTTCAAACTGTCAATACTCCTCACTCGAGATAGTGCCACAAATGTAAGACCTGTTGTTTCTCTGCTACCAACATCTATATAGGCTTTCTCCAATGTCATTCCCTATGACTTATGTATCGTTAAAGCCCATGCTAATCTAAGTGGTAGTTGGCAAGATCCTCCACGTATGATTGGTGGAATGGGTACTTGTCGAGGATGTTCATTATCATATAGTACTCCAATATAGGAGTCAAACTCAATGATGACATACGATGACAACTGTGGAGGTTGACAGTGTGGACTATATATTATTTTCTTAATGACTCCACATGCACCATTAACCAATCTTGCTTCTGAGCATAACTCTTACATCCTCATAAATGAACACTACTTAGTCCAATTCTCCTTTTGATTTTTTCAAAAATTTCACACCATTTCTCCTTCTATCTACTATGCACCATGCAACTAGCTTTTGCATTTTGAGCAATATTTTTTCATTATGCATATGGACTTTATCCTTTGTATCAAACAAATGCACAAAATCCTCAAATCCATCTCGCCCATCCGATGTTGATGGAAGTTGCATTCTCAGGCTTAAAAAGTCATAATCCTCATCACTCATATTTCCTTCTCATATATTCATCAAAACTTCTCTAAATCTTTGTTGTTGCAAATCATCACCCCTTTGTCGATACACAGCATCCAAGGTTACAAATTTATTGAATTCAAACCACAAATTCTTCACATGCGTCTGAGATGATAAGTACAGTATAACATCTTTAACAGGTGGAAGCTGTGCAAGATCTCCAATGAGTATCATAGATCTACCACCAAAGTTATCTAAACAATTATCTAGAAATATTTCCTTAAGCCTTCGATTATGCTACTAAGTAGTTTGCCACCTATGAAACTCATTTCATCTATAAGAATATACTTTAAGTATTTGTATTTATTTTTCAATGATGACAAAGTTGATGCAGCCAATGGTTTGTAATCTCCGATTCCAATATTCAATGCAGAATGTAGTATAATTACATTAATATTATACGTTGTAGCACCAGTAGGGACGAGCACCAATAAGCTATTCTTTCTGGATGAGCAAGATCGACTAAATTATTTACGAATTGTATCAATGAGATATGATTTTTCTATGCCTGCTATATCTTGAATAATCATCAATAGAGGAGAAACTTCATCCATTTCGAATTGTTGAATATATAGATGTCCAGTGATAATCTTGTAGCATTACTTCTGTTGAACTCCTAGAGAAGATATGTCCACCTGATTGTCGTTATTTCCCGAATGTGTTATTATCCCATGTGATCTATGACCATGAACAAAAGATGTAGCAATCTTTGCAACATCTTCTCTTGGATAGCTGGTTGACCATTTGTTCTGTCTATATCGATCTCTTAATCCAAGCATTTCGAGTTCACTTTGTTAAAAATGACCTGATGTAAGTAGATGTCGATTTAGTACTTTAAAATCATATTCAACACCATCCTGTCTTTCTAAAATAATATCTGTATATTTCCTCTCTTCCTTGCAATCATGCTTAAACACTTCATCGAATGTCTCCTCTTCCAATTCATAGATGTGTCGAACAGAAATCCATTTTTGTTCAATTTCTTCATCATTGCTTCCCAGATCGTGTTTGACATCTCTAAAAGGATAGTGTAGTAGCAGATACGCTCAACAGTAATCTATCCATTTCTCCTCTCCTACTCTTGGAGCTACGCTAAATTTTGGAAATGTTCTTACAACAACTGGTTGTAGTTGAGGCTTCCATACTGGTAGCTCTCTCTTCTTTGAAATAAAGGTAAAATATTTCGTAGCATTCAATAATGAAACTCCTTCCATTTCTAGTGGTCTCTTTTGATATGCATTGATAAGGGTTGTATATGGTTCTAGTTCCTCATCTCCATCTAGATATGGTATAACTCTTTTATACATATCTCTAGATACATTTATAGTATCAAATAGTCGACTGCATTCAACTAATAGAAGTTCATATAGCATATGACAAACCTCCATGGCACCTATGTCTCTATCAGCTGCAACATGCATCATGAGTCTTTTGTATGTAGTCAATGCATTTTCTTCAGGTTTTCGAGATTCAGCAATACGAAGTAATAAATCATGAAAGCATATTGACTTCTTTTTAGATTTTGTTGCATATTTTGTAATATATTTAATAACAACATATTTTTCAAGGACCGATTGAAAGTCTGTGTTTGCTCTCCATGTTTGAAGGATCATTCTATTATGAACATTTAACCTTAGATCATTTCGACGTGGTTCATATGTAACATGATTTTTGTTCTTTGGATCTTGAAAGAGATTTTATTGAGCTCGTAATGGCCATGGAACATTATATCTAAGGTAATAAATTGAAGTTATAAAATTATTTTCCTAGATCCCATACATTTATGATGCAAATAAGAATCTAGGTATTCAGAGAAATATAATTGTACCTGCAAACTTGCATATGATTTTAGATTCTTAAACATGATCCTCTCTTACATTGTGTGTGTTGCTGAACTGAATGTAAGTGCTCATCATAATCAATGTCAAGATCCATGAATTGCAGTTATTGACTTTGAATTTCGCATGGATGCCTAGGATTATTAACACATTACATCTACAAATGAAAGATTTGTATAATTTTAATAATGGTTCGTTCAAATAACCTAAAAAGCTTTCTAACATTTAAAATAAATATGTAGAAAATCTAAACAACTTACATGATTGGATATTACATCTTGATTGAATCTACTATTCCATACATTTGTTATTGCATCAAAAAACTCTCTCATCTTTCTAATTGCTTCTGGGTCATTCCAATCAAGTTCTTCTATGTTTGGAGCTCCCTTGATCCAAAGAAAGCCTTGGACATGTGGTGATCCCCTATGTTGCCATTCATATCTTGTCCAATAATCAACCACATCAAATTCTTGAAATAAAATCATTTCTTGAAATGCCTTATGTCGAAGATGCATAAACTCAGCAACTATATGTGGGTTCTCAATAATATTTTTCATTTTCAACTCTATGATCTAAGAAACATTTTGTGGGGGTTCTGTAGGCATTACCTTATGTAGATCTGGCTAATAAAGATCTGCTGCACTCAGAGTAAAAAAAATAGTTGGTGCACCCAACTCATTTATCAAATCAAACAACTGCGCTTTGCATTTTCTCCAGTATGAAGGTGTTCCTCGTATCATTGTTCCAAATATCATAAAATTATCAACAAAATTATCTGATGGTGCATTTTGTAATCCTTCACGTAATTCTTGGATTGTTAATGGTGCTTCTATAATAATTTTTTTGAAGAATACTGATGTTGATTTCAGTGCACGATGTCTTGTTATGTTATAAATGTGATACCTGAAAATGAAAAAAAAAATTCCTATGTAATTAGTTCATAAGATGTCAAAAACATGAATGCTATTTAGCAATGTAAATGTAATTAATTTTTGATACCTGAATCTTTTATGATGTCCAAATCTTCCATCCTTATATTTAAGTAGATGTCTACCATATTCATGTAACATGACATCCTTGGACCTTCTTGTAATGAAGTCACATTTTCCACGTGGAAACAATGTTGGAAATGACATTGGAAGCATTCCAACTATGTTGAACTCATTGATGGGTGACTTTGAAAGTGTTGGCCATTGTGCATAATCTGAACTTTTAACAGTTGGATTTTCTAGTCAAACTCTTACCAAATCAAGTTCTTTCCCTAGAAGAACTAGACGTGATGCTACTGATGATGTGTGTCTAATAATATTTTCCTCCTTTAAATCAACCAAAGGACCATCGAACTGTAATCTCATCTCACCATCCTCCTCAAACAATCTAATATAACGAATCCTTTCAAAAACATTAACATCTCCTGTATCACTAACATCATCCAAAGCATGCTCATCTATTTCTACATCCTCATAGAATAGATCATTTTGTTTCTTATACAATAAGGCAAAATACACATGCTTTTTATTTACAACAAAGTTATAAGTTGTTCCAATTTGATCAACTCATCTTAGTATCAGCATTGGAATTTCATGAATCCTCAAAGGTAGCCTAGTTGCAATTTCAGATACATCTTGCATAAAACTGATGGTATGTCCTTTATATTGTAATTGACCACCAATAGCATGTGTAACTTGTAAAATAGGATTAATTTGTGATATAAGAATTTCTTCAACTTCTGATAGTTTTGATAAGATTATTGGCTGGGGTTCTAGATCCATATCATTATTAGCAGAAAAACGCTTAATCTCTTCATCATCGTGATTCAAGATCCCCATTACTTTTTCATTTGCACACCTTGCACATGTTGGACCAAATATTTGTACAGGTTTCATTAACATACTCAAAAAGCTTTCATTGCAAATACCACATGATCGGGGAACACTAAACTTATCAACCTTGCTTGAAAATCTTGTTATTGCATGCATGATTTCTGTATTTAACTTATGAAGATTTGAATAAGATACCTAATTGTTCATATGTTCAGATGATATTTGTTGATGTTCCATTTACAATCTTGGTTGAGCTTGTTCTTGACCAAGTCTTGCAACTAAATCTAACATTTTTACCACTTTTGCTTGTCTTTTTCATTGTCTAAAACGTTTTTGTCTTTCACACCCTTGTGCACGTCTTCGTTTTATAGTAACAATCTCTATAGGATTTATAAGTAATTCATCTTTGACTATCAAATCACCATGACCTTGTCCACGACCACAACCACTACCACATCCACGACCATGTCCTATATGTGAAATAACTTCTTGATGCAATCGAGGCTGATGAACATTTTCATCATTAGGAATGACTACTACGTGATTTTCGTGTTCATCTATGTGTTCTCATCCTGGTCCATGTCCACGTCCATGACCTCTTCCTCATTCTTGTCTCTAATCCCTTCCATTCTGTGAAATATTATTATACAAGTAACCTAATATGTTCAACTTTATTAAATTAGACGTTAAATGAATTTCATCTAAAACAAAAATAAAATTTCATCTACAAACCTCACTTCCTTCCACCTGTTGTTGCTACATTTTTGCTCAATGCGCTCTTTGACGTAAGCGATTTTGTTCCATTCTTTGCAACTCCAAAGGATCTCCCTGTTGTCGAGCTTCTCTTCTTCGATCTTTTAAACATTGTTGTCTCACTCAATTTAACTCATGCTCTCTATCACCTACATGAGGAATGAGAATCCTTATATAGTATTATGGGTTGTATTAAATTTTAAATAAAACCCTAATCTAAAAATAAAAAATTAGTTATTTTTTTAAAGAAACCTAAGGCACCCAATATATTTTTAAGTATAACCCAAACCTAAAAATATAAATTAGTTATTTTTTTAAAAAAACCTTATATAGTATTATGGGTTGTATTAAATTTTAAATAAAACCCAAATCTAAAAATAAAAAATTAGTTATTTTGAAAAAAAACCTAAGACACCCAATATGTTTTTAAATATAACCCAAACCTAAAAATAAAAATTAGTTGTTTCTCTAAAATTATTTGGGAACCACGAAATATTAAGCAGAGCAAGTTTCGTACCCATTGCCGATTTAGCGTTTTTATCCCAATGTTACCTTACCAAAATTCCCAAATACGAAGGTTTAGTGAATTTTAAATCAAATTCAAGAGTGCTGAAATGCCAAAAATATCATATGCCAAAAATATAGTTTGCAATAACCATGTCATGCAAAGGAGATACAGATTCAAATTATCTTTGAGGGCTCCAATTCAGAAACTCAAGGAAATAAAACAGAATGCGCGCTTCATTAACAAACGAATTATATACAAATAAATAACTTCAACAAGTCAAAACAATGAAACAGAAAATTCTATCATAATAGCAGTAACAAAAGAGTTGCAGAGAATACCACCATTTGTACAATAATGCAAGTTGACTGTCCCAAAATTTGCTGTGATTTCTTGGTTTGAAATCGCTGGAGATAGAATGGACTTGCAAATCGATGACATGCGGACATCATAAATTGAAACGTGGCTTCTTCTGTGTCCACGTAAAAGTGTAAAGTATGCGCAATAATAAATTCGGCCTTTTTTTTTCTGTTCGTGAAAACGGAGACCATGACTCTCGGAGGTTTGAAGGCAAGGCCAGTGCTGACGAGCTACTACAAGAGCAAGCAGTTTCAGATGAGTAAATGTTCAAACCATTACTTTTTTTCTTGAATCCTCAAATATTCAAGAAATGCTGTGTGGGCTGCTGCAGCGCCATTCCGTCATGAGAGTGGGCGCTGTGTTCGCGTCAGGGCTACTCAGGGCGCTGCACTTTATGTAGAAAAACTGGCGTAGCCTCGCTCAAGACATCCGTTTGGGGACTCTCAACCCGGACACCATCTCCGACCCTGCACTATGCCTCGCAGTGGAGAAACTACTCCTCCCGGATGCCGACCTCGTCGACCTCATCCACGTCGAATGCAGCGATGGAGAAGGGCAGTCTTGGGAAGGGATCATCCATCGGCTGTGGCCCAACAATGGTTCAAGTTCATACGCCGACGCAACGCAATGCTGAGCATAGACGCGGACAAGATGGACGAAGCGGAGTTGCAGGATGCTGTAACAAAGGCAGCCAAGACACTGCTGAGTGACTACGGAATGGAGTTGGTGGAGTTCAGCAGCTACGCCGACACGGTGAGTACCTTCCCGGGACACTACGTTCTGTTCTGGGAGGTTGCACCGATGCCGCTGCGCGTGCCGGTGGCCGTCATGAACGAGTGTTGCGTCGCAGTGGAAGAAGGTCTCAACTCCCTTTACAGGCAGTGCAGAGCTTCAAACAAGTCAATCCGTCCTCGGAAATCAGAGTGGTGCAGCGTGGCACAATTGACAAAATGATGGACTTATGCATTGCCCGTGGTTCTTCCATAAACCAATTATTAATGAACTTGAAGAATGGACACAAAATAATAACTTAATTTGTAATTATAGCTAGAAGTGATCCATTTAGATTCTTACTATATGTTGAAGATGTCATCTCAATTTTGAATTCAATAGAAATTTTGCAACAAATGGTTAATACTTTTAATGACTTTTTTCAACATTCATGAATACAATTTTATGTTTAAAAGACTAAAATTATGATTTTTAAGATATCTAATAAGACATATAATTTTACTATAGGAAATGAACATGTTAACATAGCTTCCTCTTATAAATATCTTGGCCTAGAATGCTCTTGTAATTATAAATGAGATTAGTAAATTATTCAAATAGATGCAAGTGGTATGAAACCTTTATTTACAATAAAAACCATATGTAACTAAGAATCTACTCTAACTTAGGATATCCAAGATAAATATGTCATACCATTATTCAACCAATTATTCTTTATTTGTGTATTATATGAGGTCTAGGAAATAGATAGAAGAAATCTAGAAGCTTTTTGTGACATCTTATTCTTTATTAATAAAGAGTTTAGGAAAGAATAGGTGTATTTAGGCCATGTTTTGAGGGTATCCTAGAATTATGTTCTTTCCATTTCTATCTCTTAAATGTAATCTAACACTACCACCATTGTTAGACATAATCCTATCCACAATGTATAGCTAAGTTCCTTCCTATCCCACTTCATTAGGTACTTGTGATTCACCTTTATTAACTTCCCAACTCCATGTTGGCATGATCTTTAAGTTACTAGTATAAATATTTCATGTCAAACCCCTTTTAAGAGATATACCCATTATTACAATGTTCCCTTTCAATAAAGGTATTGTTACAATAATTACCTCTCCTTGTTATGGAATGAAACTATTTAGGAATGGACACATGAAAAACTAACCCCATTAGCTTTTGTACATTCTCAAATGAATTTACATTAAGGGTCTTTCTCAATAGTTGATGAGTGACGAGGTACCCCTACACTCAACGATATGAATACAAGCGTTACACAAGCGATCTGGTCGAACTCTGCAGACTAAGTGCCTACACGCCTTATGGAACACTTAAGGTTAATCATTCGTTGTCTTCCCAGACTTACTTGTATTTGTCACAGTTGTATGGTTAAGTAAGTCTAAGGTATGTGATTTTTATATCTTTTATGTTTTATCGCCTATGCTAATGAGGGAAAGGATGAAGAGACTAAGTAACTAACTTTAACTAACTAAGTTCTAATGCCTAGAATCAGTATCCGTTCCCACTTGCTGTTCACACTCTGAGCAAATGCAACCTTATGGGATTACTCTTGGCGACCGTTTGGGACGCGACTGCCAACGAGTGTCCTCGAACAGGATTTAGGTGCCTGCTGGTCTCTGGCAACACCAAGGCCCAGATTCCTCCAAATAAACTCAGTAGTTAATGTGAGTATGTGTGTGTGCTGTTGCGGCATGCAGTTGTGTAAAATGTAACAATTGCATTGTGTGTGAACTACAAATGACTTACTTTAAAGAGATTCAGCCAACTTTGCCAAGTATTGTGAGTTATTGAAAATTTCCTATTTTGTTCAATTGCCTAGTCTATGAGGTCCTTTTAATACCTACTTGTAACAAATAAAATTTTGCAAAAACATTTGAGCACAACTCTGTAATCTACTCCTAATTTTCCCCAGAGAAAGAGATAGTTCCACAAAAAACCTAGAAATAAAACAAGATTCAATGGAAATAAGCAGAAAAGAAAAGAAAGAAGATTTGTGTGGACCTCAAATATTTAAACAAGGTAAAATGACACAAGTAAACAGTTCTCAATAAATCTATCCCAAATTCAATATCTACGAATTGTTCAAACTTCCAAGGCTCAAACAAGCAATATCTTCAAGACAATCCTATTATGCTACCAAAAATTGCTGCGTAAACTACCACGTACGAGACTCCATTTTGACTAGATAATAGATGTCAACGATTGCATTCAAACAGAACCTTTAAAAGACTTGACAATTTCTGATTGAAATACCACGAGAATTCACTTTAAAGATAAAAAGAAGCTATTCTGGTCCCATCAAAATACCAAAGATTCTCTGAACCCTCTCGACTACTGAATTGTTCAACGGCGTGACTACAAACAGAGGCTCTCTTACAACAATCCCAATAGCAGTTCCCACATGTTGCACAATAATGAAATTTACTACTAAAATGCTCTCAAGGCTTTTAAACACAAGCGCTTCTATGGCAAAATTTTAATAGAAATTTCTATCGGGCAACAAGAACAGTAAGAGCAATCTAAAAATCCCAAAATTACTTGCCAAGGATGATACTATCTAAACCACTAGCTAAACAATTTAAACAAAACAAAAAATGAAATACATAACTCACAGGACCATGACAAAGAGGCTGAAATCTTTATTCTAGCAAGCCATCTTGCAAACAATCTTCTTTACAAATCTTCCAAGTGTGATGATGATGATGCTTTCTTCCCAAAATCCTCCTAATCCAAATTGATCATCCTCCTCTACCTCATCCGACTGGAAGACCAACCGCATGAAGTTGACGAACTATGCCATGAAATTCCATGGAGGAGCGTAGGGCAACAAGGGTTACGAGATAAACACAATCACCATGACCGTCGACGGCAACCCACTAATTCCGAAGCTGCGCAGTTTGCGTTATGGTGTCACGCAGAGCAATGCCATGTGGGTCATATTATCATCGACAGTGAGAAAGATAAAATTGAAATCCTTGCCACCTGTAAATCATTGAAGCAATCATTATTCTTGTTTCTCTTCTTTCTTGTTTTTGAATCTGCAATGCGTTTGGTGCTGATGCAAATAACTGTAGAAAACAGAGTTGTTGACAAAATAGCCGGTAGTACATGTGTCGCGTTCATCTTCCTGCCATGCCACTTGTCACCAAGTGTTGGACATACCCTCATGTGTCGTCTTTTTCTTAGCAACTGTAGATGCTTCCGGATCCTTCGCCGCTGGGGTCTTTGAGCCATGCTTCTAGCAACCATGGTCACCTGCGCTGGCACCAATTCTGCAGCAGCCGAAACTTCATCCATGCATAATCCTCCAGCAGCTAACACGTTGCACATCACTGTATTAGTCATTTGATAGAGCCGCATCTGTGGTAGTTGCAGCATGCGTCTGCCCAGAGCTGTAGCTGCGGTGGCCACCCACATGTCATCGCCGCAGGGAATGCTACAGTTGCAGTTGTAAGGGATCTTCATCATCTTCTTTTAGGAGAAACCATGAGTAGGAAGGAATTCCAAGGCTTTTGAACATCATGAAGAGGAACTCCTATTGCAAATAGTGGGTGTGCTGCTATTGCAGGAATAGTGTAGAGTGCAGTAGCTTTTGCCATGACTTGGGGATGAGGGAGGAATGAGCGTGCCATTAACGCAGAACCCCCACTATGATGGGAATGGAAGCATTGTTTGGTAGTCCCAGAATGAGCATTCCAATTCGATTTCCATGTCATTGGGTGTTGAGCTTGGCCTGGCCATCATGCTCTACTCTCATCTCATCTACTGAAAACAAAAATTCTGGGTAATTTTTGCTGATGTGGCATGAGGATAAGACCAGCAATTCACACCCGGACAGTGGAGGACACTCTGACAGTTTTTTTGTCCACATAAAAAGTAAAGCTTTCCAAAACTTGACTTTGATTTGCAAATTCCTGTTCCATGAAGTGGCCATAATGTGCCAACAATTACCAAACACTACCCGTTGCTGGGATTACCAAGCGTAATGCACGTGCTCGAAGCGGTTGTACTGAATTCACTTAACTAGGAGTTAAGGATTGAGAGAGATTTAATTAACTAATAAAGCATTTAAACGATGAATAATAAATAAAAATAATTAAAGTCCTATTTAGCTTAGTCCATGCACTACAAAGTTTATCCAAAAGTTCGTCTTTATTTCCATACACAAACTTGTCTCAGGTACAATATTTGCTCGAATAAAGATCCGTTCACTTTGGAACTCCTATTGCAGACACATGGAAATTATTCTATCTCTGGAGAGGTAAAATTGCCAAATTCTCACTAAGGGTCTAGATCTAGATGGAGAGACAAGGGAGAGGCACCTCTTATTTATAGATTTGGTGGCGCGTTGTGATATCGCGTACGCAATATCATAGGGGAAGACACGATATCGTGGCCCATGCGATATCGCATCCCATCAATAGTCCAATGTTTTGATCTATCCTTTTTAAATGGAATTTAAGGTTCTCTCACTTACTCTACAATGAAAATATGAGGGAAAAAGATATCCATAGAAAATAATCTATCATCATGTTAATAACTTACATTAATTCTCTTGGTGATGACAAGAAGTAAATTAAAAATCTACCAATCACCAATCACAAGCGCTAACTAGATTTATACTATGCACATCTTGTATCTTTGGTTACCTGAGTGAAGTTAGGGTAAATTCTTATTTCCAACTTGTATTAGCTAAACATATTTTACTTACCTAATTTTAAAAATATAGATTAAATATAAAAAAGAAATAGCATAAGGATTAAGAAACTCCCAATTTTCATCTATCATTGGAAATCAAGGATGTAGTTGCAGTTCAATCATATGGAACATATGGTCAGATGGATACATTTAGAATGGTAGGGCTTTGTTCTTTCTTTTTGACTTATTCCTTAGGAATTAACTTCAAAATCTTGGTAACTTATAAGAATTGAGTGACAAACTAAATATAATTCAATGTCTCTATAAAGAATAACATTGTCTTGTTTTCAATAATTATGGTAGTATAATTAGTAAACTAAGGCTCTTGATGAATACTATCCATAACATAATCTCCTTTTAGATTCTAAAATTTGACTTGTCTCCTAATGATTTGAAGTAGCTAGAATATCCATTAGCCAATGGGATGGTATGATGAATTAATGAAAACATATTTTTGAATTCAAGGCTCCTCTTCTAAAGACTCTTTTTCATATTTAGATTTAAAAATTGATGAACTCCACTTCTTAATTTGATATTAAAATCTCCACAGAGGATGAATGGTAGGTACTAGGTCAAAACTAGTACAAGATAGGAATACATTTGAATGTGTTGGGTTAGTAATCAAATGTGTGTTGATAGCACATACTGACATTTCTAATGACTGCATCTTCAATACCAATGCCAATGCAGAATGACTTTTCTAAAATGTTAACCATTCTTTCTTACTCATAGTTGGAGCTCTAGAATTTTGAAAATTATATCTTCTAAGTTTTTTTCAAATCTTGTTCCTAACTTGAACATAACTTCTTTTTTGAACATCACTTAATCATCCATGTTGTGATTCCAGTAGTAAACTAATATTATGGTTTAAAGGAGGAACCATTGTAAGTGCCATTTTTCTTATAGATTCCTTTATATCCCAATCTTCTTAGATCAATTTATAATTATTAGAGAAATTCCCATGGTAGAACTTCTTATAGATGAATAAAATCTACATTTAAAATTTACATTTCTACCAAAATTCATTGGTATTAGTATTTTTGTTAATGCAAGGCCTAAGGTATACATGTATCACTTCTATCATTCTTGTACATAGCCACTTCCTATAGCCAAATTATAGCCTTCCATACCTTGTTAACACTAAAAACCTATCTTTGACATTCATATACCATGGCCTTGTGACAACTTCTGTAGTAGGTATCATGCTCAAGTTCACTAAATGTAGCACATCTCATTTAGCAAGAAAGCAAAAATCTAGTTCAATGAATGTAACACATCTGATTCAGTGGAGAGTCAAAAACCAAGTTAACTAAATGTAATACATCTCATTTAGTAAGAAAGAAAAGTCTAGTTTTGGCAACAAAACCCAATAAAGGTTTTACTTCCCAAAAAAAGAAAAGAGGGGTGAAAATGTCAAGGAAGTAAAAAGGCCAATGTAGTCTTAAGATAAGCAAGTTAATCTCTCTCTCAAAAAAAATAGAAAAAAAAAGAAAAAACAAAAAAAGAGATAGAGTCAAATGGCCAAAGAAGCCTTGTTACAAAGTGTTGGTTGTTCCTTACATTATCAAGTAACTAGCACTCCATAGCATGAAGACTTATTCGTTCGATAAGTATGTCATTACCCTTTAAATATCCATGATATCAACATTTGAAGTTCCTTGTTAACCCCTCAATAACCAATATAACCTTTATCTCATATTTAACTCTTAACATCCTACTGTGTCCTTATCTCACCATCATGAGAACTCCTTAGCATGGTTTGATAGCTATAAAATCAAGTATGGAGGGGAAAAGTTGGTGATGCATTTGCAACAATGTTTTGCATTTTTTGTTGATGTCTTTTGAGTTAGTCCTCAAAACATCAACAAAGAGGACCCAATGAAAACCTCAAAGAAAAATTACAAATTTTGCATGATAAGCTTCAATAGCCAAATTTACAATGTAATTGATGGGAATTAAAAGGAAAAAACAATTGCCTATTTTATCTTTTAAAATTCCATCCAATAGCCTTATTTTAGCTAAAGTTCCAATAATATTTAATGTGTAAAATGAAATTTGTGGCATGTAAGCTGTAAAAGTTATTTAAGCTAGCTTATAAGCTAGAAATGTCATTTAAGCTAGCTTATAAGCTGTAAATGTCACTTAAGCTACATATTTACATTATGCATAACTTGTTGTGCTCATATGAGCGTATGAAATTGTAGTTGATGTAGATCCTTGCCTATTTAAGCCAGTTTTGCAATTGATTTTAGGACTTTTTGGTTAGATCAAATTTTCAGATAGATACAACAAAGTAGAGTTGTAGATTACATGGTCCTTCCAACATCATTTTTAGCATAGACCTCTCCCAAGAACCATATCTTCCAACCTCATTTATAGTGCAAATTGTGAGAAAAGCCATTGTAGATTGAGTATAGGATACAATCTACCATTTGCAATTGAATTCCAAAGATATTTTCTTATTTTGGGCTTCTTTGGAGCTCTCTATTTGTATATTTTAAACTTGTACTTACATAGTGATTTTTTTTCTAAATTAATACAAAGTTTGCAATTTCCACTTTGCTCATATTTAAATGCCTATTTACTATACTTTCATGATATGCTTTTGAAGTCTTGCATATTGCAATTTTTATTTTTTCTATTTTGCCTAAATATGTTGGATACATATTTTTAAGTCCCTAAGGGATCTACTAGACTATTTAGGGTGCTCTAAATCCTTTTTTAAGGCTTGTAGGATTTGGAATTAAACTATTTTGTGCTAGGATTGTCAATTTTCTAGCATTGAATTTTCTAGGCCTTACACTCCCAAATCATAATAGATATTGAACTAAAATTTTTGATGCATATGTTGTAGTAGGAATTGTTGCAATAAATGGAAATTGACATAACCTAACATGAAATTTAGCCAGGCTACTCATGCACACTAAATGGTCCAAGAAAACTAACCTTCCAGGAAAAATCTCTAAAATTAAAAGGAGACTTAGGAAATTAAAGGATTAATCTCATGATTTGAGTCATACATTTTACCAATAGTAGCTGGTATTGAGAAAAAAGGAATTTACATGTGTCAAATAACTAGTAGAAAATGTTTAAGAAAAGGGAAAAACATAGTGTAATATGGAGACATGATTAATATCAAATATGTGACATAATGCAAAAACAAAATAAATCTATCTATAAACACATGCAAGTCACGAAGGAGAATGTGAGTAGAATAGACCTAAAGTGAATTTGGGAAAAACTACAGATAAAAGATCCTACAATAGAAAATCCAAATTTTACGAGAGATAAAGGAACTTGCAAAAGTGTGTCTTAAGACATGTACTAGAGATTAGAGGGATTTGATGAGGAGCTATATTATTCTATCCTTACTTTGATGAGTGTACTGATGCAAATTCAATAGGAACAAAAGAAGATCTAACAACTAATGATTGCAAAGGGAAATCAAATCAATGTGTTTATTTGATTCTTAGTAGATCTTCACATGTCAAGATGATAGCATGAGGGAGATACAATATTTTAGCAAGGAAGAGAAAGAGAGTGAAAAGAAAAAAATAGCTAAAATAAATAGTAGATCTCTTAGAAGAAAATTATTATTAACCTCTAAGTTGAAAAAGTTGAAATGTTAGTTGAATGGTTATAGATGTTAATAATTTTATGTTTATGAGTATTTTCCTATATATAGGTTAAAAATGCCTTGTAGATTGTTTAGGAATGATGCAATGGGACTCATAGATTCTTTTGAAAGTTTCATGAACGTTCAAGATAGGAAAAATGATGTAAAGTACAAAGTTTAATGCCAAGCATCAAAAGTCTAACACATGACATCGAAAGCTAGAGAGAAAGTTTGATGTTAGATGTTGAAAGTAAGTTTGATTTGAGACATTGAAAATTTGATGCAAGTGAAAACTAATTTGATGTAAGATGTTAAAAGATAAATATGAGAGCTAACATCAGATGACAAAGATGAAATTAACATTGAATGTTAAAAGTTTGATGCAATATATCAATAATAAGTTTGACATCAAATGTTAGAAGTTGCAAATGAAATCAACCATGAAACTAGTACCAAATGTTGAAACTAGAATTAGAGTTGAAATGAAATGGCCAATGATGTAAGAAGTCATTTCTAGCAAGCTGAAAATAGAAGACTAGAAATGATGCTACAAATGATGCAGGACTTCAAATCTAGTCTTATGAAGATTACTTCAAGTGCTAGAAAGCCATAGAGTATATTGAAGTCTCTAACTTAAGCCAAAAAGGTCAAAGTTGGTATGACATTGCTCCCTCTTAATGAATACTACCGAATAGCTAAAGAAGAATCCATTAAGAAAAGACATGAGCTAATAAATACTTGTCAAAGAATTTAATGAAGTGGAAGAAAAGGGAAGAGGGTCTAGGATATTGTTGATACACGTACGATGGAGTGCTATACTAGAAAAGTGGGATATGGATAGATTCTATAATGTGCACATAGAAATGTAGATAAAACACTCCCTAATGCACTCAATTATCTCAATTACATCCTTAGTGGATTAAAGTAGAGATGATCATTAGGCCTCACCATTGCTGAGCATAAAAAGGGAAAGGAATAGAGAAAGAAAGCGAGATAATAGAAAGCAAAAAGAGATGGAAATAAAAGTAGGGAAGAATATTAGAAACATCGCTAACACACTAATGGTGGGGGTTTTATATCATAGAATCAGGACATGGTTAGATTTCTAAAGATGACATCTCTCTTACCTCACTCATATATAAATTTTACACTCACACCACTCTTCTCTTAACACTCCCTCACTACATTGAGGAAGAAATACTCGTTTGGTCTTGCTAATCTTGAATATAGAGAGAAATGGAAATAGATGAGGAGATGGAATGAGAGGAAGAAAAAATAATTATAGTATAGGGAGAGTAGAAGTAAAAGTATGTGAAAGTAGAGAATAAAAAAGTAAGAGTAAAGAGAAAAGGATATCACTCATATACCTATCATGAGGATGATGCTATGCCATAGAAGTGGGACATGGCTAAATCCTACAAAGTATATAGCCAAAAAGAATGCAATATGTATAATGAAGTAACCCCTTCCTATCCCACTTTATAATACTCTCAATCACACCCTTACATGAAGGAATCAGAATTGAGTCTCTCAAAAACCTCAATGGTTGCATAGAGCTCATAGAGTAGAATAAGATAGCTAGCATAGGAAAATAGGAAGAGAATAGTTAGAGAAATAGTAGAATATGAGATAGAGAACGGGTATAGCAAAAGAGAATGCAAGAAATTTTTTTTTAGGATAAACATATTATCTTGATGTAGTAAATATATAGGTTGCTACTAAGAGAACACTTGTTTGGTCTCGAAGAGTGAGCAAGTTTAGTGCTATAGTTCAACTACGTGTAGTAGCACTTGAGTAAGCTCATGTTAATAAAATCTAGAAACTAATGTCCTTATAGATTAGATAGGATGTAGGCACTATTCTATAGAAATTAAACCACCAAGAAAGGACCTTTCTAGTTGGAAAAGAACTTTGTATCTCTGTAGTTCAGAAAATGACAGAGTACCAAATCACTTTCATGGATCTCTTTGACTCAAACAGTTTGGAGTGATGGTGTTGAATATTCATGCAAATGACAAAGAACAACTTGTCAATCTTCTTTAAGAAATTTAAATTAACACATCTCATACTCTTGTTTTCCTTATCTAAATATCAATTATGTAGAGAAACATAGAGAGATGGGATATGGAGCTCAATTGGTAATATCACCTCAAAACCATAGGTTAGATAGTAAGAAGTATGACTAGTAGCTATATGAAAAGTAGTCCAATAAACCCAAAGGATAGGAGATAAATTTATGTGATAGTTATGTTGGGTTTTATCAACCATGATATGAAGAAAATGTATGATATATTTATTAGTGGATTCAAACTACCCCTTAGACCAAGGTTAGTAAAGTGAGTAAAGGGATTAAGTAATGTGACACATGAAAAAGGAATTAGCTGCCTTCTTTCTTTTGAACTAAGGTTCGTTATCAATCAAAATTTGGAGAGGTATATCAAAACAAGCTATAATATGATCAAGAAGGATGCAACAATAGATAATGTGGAATTTGGTTGAATGCAAATAAGTGACTTTTACCCACTTAGGAAAATATTCTATAGCAATTAGAATAAATTGATGGCTAGCAAATGAAGGAGGATTAATAACACCAATTGGACCTAAATATCATTTTTAAGAGGACCATATGATCTAATACATGTTAAGATCTTTTGAAGAAACAAGGATAAGAGAACTATGTCATTAGAAAGTATAACATGTTTTAAGTAGGTGATAAGTATATTTTGCTAATATTGGATACCTATAGCCTAACAAAATGATGTGAGTAGCTAAGGAATATGAATTTAAGTGTCCAACACAAACTCCTAGTTGGACTTGATCAAGAACCTTCTTAAACTCTATAGACTAAGACAACACAAAAGAACACTTGTAGAAGAGACTCAACAAAGGATATTGAAATTTACTAATTAGAAATTTTGACTAAATTTGAGAAAGACTTCCTTTTAAGCATGTATAAGATGACTATGAGTTTTTCTAGTTGTGAGATAGTGGAGGAGATTAGCATATTGCTAATTATCATTTTCTATATTGAAAGTGCTTACTAATATGTTGGAAGATTAATTGATTAGTGTTAAGAAAAAAAAATGAAATAGTTAATCTCACATAGTGGTAGGATCATCATGAATAGCTAAAGTTATGACTGCATTAGCTAGCATGTGTTCAGAATAAGGAATATGGCTCAGAGTATGAGCATAGAAGGAAATGATAACTTTCTTAGCCATTTGAAAGTAAAGAAGTTGATGGGGAGCATTACAATCATAGCCACCATTTAATATTTTTATGATGAGCTGTGAGTTTCCTTAAAGAGCAATGGTTTTAACTTGATTTTGCAAAGCTAGGAAGTGACCTCATATGAGAGCCTCTTAATTAGTAACGTTATTAGTACAAGGGAAATTAAGTTTATAAGCCTAATAAAGAACTTGTTTAGTAGAAAGGATAAGGACATAAGTTGCACTAAATCCAAGAGATGTGTGTACTTCATCAAAATAGAGGAAAACATTCAAATCTCTAATATCAAGTTTTAAACTATGGATAACCTTAGTTGTTTTAGAAGAAGAGATAAGATTAGTTATAGCTTAACCTTTGATCGAGTGTTGAGAGAGAAACAAAAGATCAAACTCAATGAGAAAAGTCTTTCATCAAGATAAGTGATGGTGTTTTTGGAAGGATTGCTAGCCATAAATTTAAGAATATTATCTTTGTAGATTGATGAGAGTGGTTACTCTAGTAGTTATTTTAATTATTAGAGCAGTTACTCTAGGGTTACTTTAGTAGTTACTCTAATTACTTGAGTGGTTACTCTAGTAGTTATTCTAATTATTGGAGTGGTTACTTTAGTAGTTATTCTAATTATTAGAGTGGTTACTCTAATAATTAGAGTAGTTGCTCCCAAGTCTATAAATATAGTGCCTAGGCACACAATTGAAAGGAAGTATTTTAGTAGTTAAGTAGCAAAAATCTTGTAGTCTGTTTGAAAATTAGAGTATTTTCCAAGTGCCTATAGTAGGAGGTCAAAGTGTGGACAGATCTTTAATCAAACATTGTTGTACTTGAGCGCACCATTGTGTTGGCAATAAAGACAAGCTCTTTGATTCATCCTTGTAGCACTTGAGATTTGTTTTCTTATGCATTTATTTTATTTTTTATTTATATTATGCACTTTACATTTCTATTATTAGCACAGTAATTTATTTTGATCAATTAAGAAAATCATTAAATTACATAAGCACAACCACTTCGAGCATGCGTGTAATGCTTGGTAACCTAGTAACGATTAGTGTTTGGTAATTCTAGCAGTGTTGCACTAGTTTAGGATGTGTATAACAAGTGGGAATGGATGCTGGTGTTAGGATTAGTTAGAACTTAGTTAATGAGTAGTTAACTTAAATTAGTCACTTTGTTACCTCTGTCCTTCCCTACTAGCACAAGACATAAAAACATAAAGGCTATAAAAATCATATGTCTCAAGCTTACTTAACCATATAATCATGACATATAGGTAAGCTTGGAAAGACAATGATCAACCAACCCATCCTTGTTCCACAAGGGCACATAAGCACTTAGTCCTTGGAATTTGATTGGATTGTGTGTCAAAAGCCCATATTCGTATGGCTGAGCATAGGGGTACCTTGCCACTCATAATTGGTGCCATTTCTAGGGGTTTAGTTGTTTTTTCACTAATTATAACTTAGAAAATCATTCACATCATTGGAACAAACACTTAGGGTTGGTTGAGGAAATAATAAAAAAGACTACATTGAACATTGAACAAACAAATATGTCTACTTCTTCATACGAAAGCTCCTCATTACCTAGGTCTAAAATAGGAAACAATTGGTGGCATAATACAAATGATGTTGATCTGCCAGTCCCTCAACAAGTTCAAGTGGTATATATTCATCCCAATGAGTATATACTAGACTTTACCTTTATCCTCCATCAAGATGAAAAACTACATTGATGAGACTTAGAGGATAACATAGTGTTACCTCCCAATTGTTCAGTCCCAAGCATGCTTCTTCATGATCTAACAACTTCAATTATGTCTAACATACTTCAAGAGATGGTGAATAGGAAAACTTTGCCTATCCAAAAGATAACATCAGAAGTTTTGACAAAGGTAGACCAATGTGTAACAAACCCTTCTTAAAGATAGAAGTATTGATCAAACTATGAAGGAAGAAGAATAGGAAGAGTGTTAAAGCCTCTTTGATGGAATCAAAATCCTTTTTGAACTCCTCATCCTAGATGAAGGAAATGGATTTATGAAGAAAATGAGTTAAAGGATGAAGGTGATTAGTAAGAAATCTAATAAAACAACTAATTGATTAAAGATGACCTTGAAGGACATGCATATCTCAAATGTGTTTAGGAAGTGCAAGATCTAGGATGACTTTAAATTTATCAGGATCAACAATTATGGCATCTTAAGGAACAAGGTAATCCAACATCTTGCTCGTAAGGATTTTAGAAATGCATTTCTTGGAATTGAGACATAGGTTAAAGATGTCACAATGAGTTAGAACTTTATCTAGGTCAGAAGCATGATCATTAGCTAAGGTAGAATTAATGGTCAAGTGATTAACATAATCATTAACAACATAAAACATCATGTCATTAAAGATAAAATTCATGACTTACTAGTAGGTAGCTCCATCATTCTTGAGACTAAAGAGCATTTTGGTATAGCAATATATTTTCCAAGAAGTCATAAATGTGGTATAGTGCTAGTGCTCTAGATTTATTTGGATTTGGTTATCCATGAAGGATAGAAGAGCATGACTAGCTATAGATTCAATTAGTTAATCAATATTAGACATAGGGAAGTCATCATTAAGAGTGTCCTTGTTAAGGTCTTAAAAGTTAATACAGATGCAAATGCCACTATTCTTCTTGGGAACTATAACCATGTTAGAAATCCAATTGAAATAGTTGATGGGATGTATGAATATAATGTTAAAGAGTTTTGTTATATTTTTTCTTATAGCAAAAGCCATGACAAGATGAATTTTCCTAATCTTTTATTTAATAGGTTTCCAATCTTCCTCAAATATGGTGTTTTTCTAAACAAGCTTTAGGTCTAGACTAGGAATATCACTATATCCCAAAGAGAAAGCAATTGAATGCTTCTATAAGATTTGTAGAATAGAATTTTGAAGGTCTAAAGAAATAAGAAGAATAAGATAAAGGATATTTTGTTCACCTTTACAACTTAGCACAGGAATATTGATCAATTGATTGTTAGTTAAAAGAGGCTCACAATCAAGGAAAGAGAGATCTAATTGAGGTATAACTTCATTCCTAATAAAGTCTAAAGAGGATACAAGAGAAGTTGGGTTTGACATTAAGTTAAGGAAAGAGGGATATAGAGTTCTATGTACCTAACCTATAGGGTTACTTAAGATTAGAGGTTAAAGCAAAGGCTTTGGATAGTTAGTCGTGTTCACTTGGACCAAAATCAAAGGATCAAATTTACTATCTAGAGGAGAAAATGTCAAAAATAGGTGAGAAACATCAAAATTAAGGTCAATGTTAAAAGTCAATGTAGTAGGAAAATGACATAAAGGAGAAGAGTTAGGCACATAGACTTTCATTTACATTTAGAGCTTTCGAGAATTAACACACAAGTATTTGAAAGTGATAGCATAGCAAGAACTTCTAGAAAACATGGGAAGTGGTAGAAGAAATGGCAGCCAAGGTACCAAAGGTAGTTTGAATTGAAATGGGAAATTACCTTAGCCCTACACACTCCCTTCCAATGTTTAGATCTAAGTTACTCAAATCCTAGTTAGGAAAGTTTATTTGATTTTATTGTTACTATAGCATTATTATGATGGAAGTTTTGGAATGTGCCAAAATTACAAAATATTTAGCGAGGTATTAGATCATAGAGCTTGAATTTGACATTATCTAGTAATTTAAATTAAGTTCAAGCTAAATATCTAACATTTTAGTTCAAATTTGTGATGTGGATTGAGAACCCCAATGCATTACTTTAATCATGAACATTTCTTAGAATTTTCTTAGATTTGCAAGTAGAAATTGAACGCATTCATCTATTTCATAATCTATTTGGCTAATAAACTAGGAATGAATCAAAGTCTAGACCTTTTATGTAGATTTTATAGTGAAAGTTTACAAGATTTAAAGTTTTAACATTGCTGCTACAATGTTTTACATAATGATATAGTGAGGGTAATGAATCTTGGATTTTTATGTTATTTTGAGGTAAATATGATAAATGTATTATATATAGGTAGTAAAATTATAGCTAAATTAATGTTTCAAGTATGAATTTGTAATTTTTCTTATAAAATCCTTATAAAACATGATTTTTGAGGATTTTAGCTCCAAAGAACATGATGTGGGATGAACTTAGTGTGAGGTTTTGACATGATGAAGGTAGATAATTTTTGCCAAATGTTGTTGGTATTGCTGCATGTCAAAGATGAGTTTCAACTTGAAACACTGAAAGTCAATATTAATGCTACAATAAAAGTACATGATGTCATGTGTTAAAAGGAATGATGTATGATGTTAGAGTTGGATGTTTTTATAAAACATCTATTTAATTTTTAACACACTCCATAGATTGTTTTGAACTAAAACATCAAAACTAGGAATTGCCATTTAGGAGTTTTTACCAAATACCTTAGGGTAGATGATGTGAGACATGAAAATTAAGTTTGATGCATCATGTTGAAGTAGCTAGAAGAAACAATTTAAGGCATAGAAAGTTTTGACCTGCAAAGTATTTAATTTAAAAATGATTTGATGTTTCGATGTTTTAACTATGTGTTTGATATGAGTCTATTTATTTCGTGAGGATGTTGTAGCACCTAGACTACTAGTAATTGAGTTGATGTACTTCTTTGATGTGGTTAGATATTGAGGAGCTGAACAAAGATGTTCTAGTGTATCAAAATACTTGGACAAGCTATGTAAACATAGAGAATATTAGCAATTTAGCACCAATAGCACATTTATGCTAGAAATGTAGATAATTAGAGTAATTCCTAACCCACCAAGAATCCATATTTTTGTTGATAGATGAGTTAGAAAATATTTAAAGATCAAAGAAAGTCTACATTATCTAAAGATACTAATTTTTGAAATTTATGATATAGGTTTAATGATCTAGAATCTAGATATTCCTTCAAAATCTATTATGAGACCTATTGCAACATTAGAATTGGAGAAATCAAGTGATGTCCCAATTTGATGTATTGTTCAAAAGTTTAAGAACATATAGATTTTGGAGAGACTACAAAAATGGAGGATGGCTTCATTCATTATGGAATAAAGTCTAAGAGGAGCATGCAAAGTCGTCAAAGGGATCAAGGATCATCCGAATACTAAAAGGTAACTAAAAGATTAAAAAATAGCTTTTCATATTTAGCTTTAAAGAGGAAAAAGTTTAGTAACAAATATTTATGCCTACATGCATGTAAAATAAACATTGATGATGCCAAATTCATTGATGTCAAGGGAGAAGTAAAGGAGTTTAAGGTGAGGTTTACTAGTGATGCACAAAGTGCCCAAAAGTGGCTTTTTAAAGGTGAAGGAGGTAAGTATTTTGAAAGATTTGATAGGGTGGGGATTTTATGTGCTTTACACTTGAGGCACTTCTATCCTCATGCTGTAGAATGTGTAGGGTTAATAAAGAGCTATGGTGTAAATATGATAGTTTTCTAACACGTGTAGACTAGAAAGAAGTGATGATAGCTTGGGATTTGGCTACATTAAGGTATTGGTTGGGCTTCTAGGAGAGAGAAATAAAGATTAATAGCATAAAAACTAACTCACTAGAGCTATTAGTAGTGGAGGAATGGGTATGTTTGCATAGGAGAGATCCAATTAATGCCAACAAAGGGAATTATGAAGATCTAAAAAAGCTACTTCCTTGGTTCATAGAAAGACTTTATTTGAAAAAAATTGGAAAAATGGGAATTTTTCCATAGGATGATGTATGGATTATATGGGATGTTGACCCAAGAAAAGTTAGTTGACTAGACACTAGTAATATATCAATGGGTAGATGAGGAGATTGAAAAACTATCTCAGGAGGACAAGAAAGGGAAGATAAAGACTGTGAGCAAGAGGCTCAATTTTAGTTTTTATTATAGGTTAATAAGAGTAGTGGAAAATTTTTACCTTGTAATAGAGAGAATAAAATTGATGTTACTTTGTAGGTAGACTTATGGCCCCTGTTATGTGAACATTAGGAATGTCTAATATCAACCTATAACATCAAAGCTGGGCATCCTTTGATGTTAGCATCAAAGACCAAGGAGAAGGTTTGTTCTTCAATATGTGAAAGCATTGTAGAGCCTCTAAAGAAAATAAGTGGTGATGATAAAGTAGGAAACGAGGGAATTTTGGAGAGCTTAAGAACTATGGAGAAAGAAAAGAGACCAAGGAAAGGAAATACTCTTCTTGAGGTAAAAGTTACTTCAAAGATGTTATAAATCAACATCTTTAAGGAGAAGGTAGGAGAAAAGATAAGTAATTACTTTACATTAGTTTAGTATGAAATTTTTTGCTAAGTATTTTTGATGTGGCATCATTTCTAGTTTTGTTGTTACTGGAAAAATGACGTGACACTAACACTTTATCATTTTTTTCTTAATTTAAAAAGCTATAAGAGATGGATGTTAGAACATGAAGCTAAGAGGTTCTATTATACACTTTTCTCTATTCTCAAAAGAGAAAAGAAATTTATGAGTTAAGAGATAAAACAATTTTTGGATAACTTGTTTTTATTAGAGGAAAATTATGAGGGTGTAGAAAGTATAACTTTTTCTAACCTCCTTGATTTACACTTTGATGAAATGGGTCAAGAAGAGAAAAAGGATGGAGGTAGGGGAAGAGATAAAATTCTAGATTTTAAGCTTCCTCCTCCTCCTCTAGTAGATGTCACTCGTCTTATTAAAATGGTTTTGACTACTTTAGAGGTTTGTAAGTGGATAAAGGAAATGACTAGCTCCAAAGTCTCCACATCATACGGGAAGTGTAAATGATATGATGTTAAAATTTTCAATGTTGATTATGTTTTGACATTAGTAAGACTTAATCATTTTTTTTCTTTCTCAAAGATGAAAAGAAAAATATGGGCTTGCATCAAAGGCAAGCAGATGATGTTGGAGGGGCTAGCTAAAGACATGGAGGTCAAGCTAAAGTTTCTTTCTCTAGTAGAAGGTGAGTTAATAACATTATTCTTGTAGAATAATATTTATAGTTAGAGATAGATAATTTTATGTTCTATTGGTTGAAAATGTAGAAATAAATATAAATTTAGATAGGGATCATGTGACATTTCATGATCTGGAAATAAACATAGATGTGATAATAGAGAAGATTGTTGTAGGAAAAATAAGTATTGCTCTTGACTACATGAAGAATATGTGAGTATTGACCATTAAAGATTCCAACATCAATGCCATAGTTCTAGACTCATTCGAGTAAGAATGGAAGGATAAAGAAGAAATCAATAGACAAAAAAAAAAAAGATGTTGTCAGACCAGATGAAGTTGTTGGAAGTAGAAATTCATGGTAGTAGCATGGTGAGGTACTACCTTCCTCCCCATGCATACTAGAGGGAGAGAGGAATAAAGAAATAGAGTTCCAAAGAGCATTGAGGTAGAAGAAATGATTAGCTTTGACCATGACAGAATCCATGATGAGCTTAAGAAATTTAGCTACAGCATGGGAAATCTTGGAAAGGAAGTAGTAAATAAATAAGAAGTGGTACAAAAGAGAGTACCATAAGCTACGCAAAGAGAATAAGGATCTCTATGTAGATAGAGAAACAAGGATTCTATTCATTAAATAAACTAAGTTAGAAGAATTATTTGATGACTTTGTGTAAAGTGTGGAAATCATCACACCAGTAGGAAAATGAAGGGATCCTAAAAAAGGATCAGAGGCAGAAGGGGAAGAAGATGATATATCCTAAGAGGAATAAAAATATTATAAAGAATAGGGGATATCTATTCTATCAAAGAACCTAAGTTCAGATTTTGACAAGTTAGACATAACCAACCTAGTCTTGGAGACGAGAGAACAACTAATCCTGGAGATTTATGAAGAAACTCAGGATAAGCACTAAGACTTCTAAGTATTTACTTGATTTTATTCCATATAAGAGACAAAATAAAATAAAACAAACTCTTTTGGTATTAAGTGTTTATTTGCAAACCTAGGAGAGATTAGCCAAAGGCCAGTAGTAGAAGAGCCCACGCCAGTGCAAATTGATGAGGAGGAAGAAGAAATGACCAAAGAATAAGGCTATTGAGCAAAGTTTTAGAAAATATTTTTTTTAATTTAATTTTTATGTATCATTTGTTTCTAATTAAAAAACATTGTAGAAAACATCAAATGTGTTTGATGTTAGCTTTGATGCTATGTCAGAAGTTGACTTGCATCACAATTATAAAAAGAACTTTAAAAAGGAATAAAAGCTTAATGTTCACATTGATTTTGACTTAGCCATTTTTCTTCCTAGTAATAGATATAATAAATTGACATGAAATGTTGAAAGTTATGATCTTTTGTTAGTTTAATGTTGGCCATTAACAACAAATGATTAGAGAAAAAATTCAAAGAAAATTCACTAACCATAATTGCTTGATGATAGCAAATAGTAGGAGACAAACAAAAGAAAAATCCTAACATGCACTAGTACATGTCCACCACCTAATTGGAAATAAAATATGGTAACCAAGATAAGGAGCTATTAAAGAGTAAGGATTTAAGGTTATAGTATTTTCAATTAATGTATGAGCTATAGGATAAGAAGAATGAGGGAAATCCTTTTTCTTAGGTGAGGCTATTACCAATTCACTGAAACCTAAGTCTATAAATTCAACTTCAGAAATATATTCATTGCCCAAGTTTGTACAATCAAAGATAATCTTTGAGTTCTTGGAAAAACAAGATGTTATAGGCTTACCTATAAGTTCAAGTTGGATTTCATCCAATTTTCCACTAAGCTGATAGGAATATGCCACTGTATCTAGGCGAGATACACTAGGAATCTACTTATTTTGAGATATTATAACCTCACAATGGCCAAAAATTATATGAATCTCCTAATGTATAGAAAAATAAAAAGCTCTATGTTGGGCTAGCCAATGTTGTCGTAATATACTATTAACACTAGAACACTCACATATTACCATGAAAATGGTGTTAGACTACATAACATTGTTCACCATGAATGGTATTTTAATGAAACTTAAAACCTCTATCTATGTGCCATTGGAAAAAATGAGATTAGTACAAGTATGATTTTAAACTAGATTAGTACTTGATCTTGGAGGCTGAGATGCTTGATAATAGCTCATGTGATCATTTTTGACACAACACCATCATCAACATGTAGTTGAGGCATTTTATCTTCTAGAGGTACTTTGATGATGATATAATGTGAGAGATGATAAATATCCCCTATTTTTAAGTCTATCTTTATATTATTACCATGGAAGTTTAGATTATTTGATCCATGGCAAGGAACTTAGAGAAAGGAGGATATACTTTTGTTTAAGTAGGGATATTACTAAAAACTACAATCTTCTTTAGAACATCATATACTATAGTTTAATATTTTTTAGAAGTTTCCAAAAGGTTATACAAGGATGGATTAATGCCTTTAGAATGGAAAATCATGGTCATTTACTATAGAACCTTATTGTTCATAGGCTGAGGTGGTTGTGGAGGAGGTGTTATTGTAATAGGTTGAATAGGATAAGAAGAAGGTGGAAGGCCACTTGAAAATGTAACTTCTTGTTGATGCTAAAATAATACTTTATTTGTTGTTTTCGTAAGTTTCTTTGAAGCATTAGTTGTCTTCTTCTGCTCAACTAAGCAAGACTTGTTGGTTTGTTAGCTAAGAGTCAAGATCTTTACATGAGATGAAGGGAAATGAGATGGATGGGGTGTAATGGATGGAATAATATTATGAGGTTTAGAATAAGATATAGTAGTATGGGAAGAAGATGATTGTGGTGGTTGATTAGGAAAAGACTAATGAGAGTTGTTAGCATAAATGTAATAGGGAGATGGCAATGAGTGCTTTGGCTCAGATGATGTAGTATAGTGAGATCAACATATCATGTAAGGCTTATAAGGTTGCAATGATAATTGCCTAAATTTATTGTAATCTGATTAGTGAATAATGTAAGGCCTTTTTGGATGGAGACTTACTAGATTTTTATTTATACCTATAAGTTGAAATTATCCTTTTAGCCCTTAAGGGGTTTTGAAATACTTTTAGCTATTGGTTGTTGAAATGCATAATGGATAGATCACTTTCCATAACTATTTTTCCCTTCTCAATGACATCTTGGACATCATATTTTAAATTCCTATAGTTTTTTGTATCATGTATAGAAAACTCATGATAATAATAGTATTTTTGGTAGTCCACTTAGGTACCTCAGGATCTCCTTCTTTTAACTAAGAAGAATCCATAGCTATTAGTTGAATGCAATAGGAGCATGCTCTCAGTTGATTAGAGACCTATTTCTTCTTAAGGTGGGCATCCATAAGAGGAGTGTTCAGGAGTAAAGAGTCTCTCATGGGTAGTTTGGTTTACTAATATTTACTCTTGCTAGGTTTAGATGAGTGAGTAGATAAGAAAGTAGTTGGAGGAATATTAGTTTGCCTCTTAGAAAGAGAAGAAACAATTGTAGAAGTTGGGTATGAATTCTCTTGTTTAGTAACCTTGATAGCTTTGTTATGAATTACCATGAATTTCTAGTTATTGTGTTGAATAGAAATTTTTTTAAATGTTTCTTGTGACCAAGAAGACATCATTTAGAGAATGAGTCTTAGGATAAGTCATCATCTTTTGAATGTTGTAAATGATTGTTGCTTTAAATATATCCTGAAATTAACTTCATCTAAATGATAGGGAAATTTTGTTAATGCCACTATCCATTAAGAAATAAAATTATCAATGGGTTCATTTGGAGCCTACTTGATACCACCAAAAGGCATAATGCTAGTGCTTTGAGATACATAGAACTTGAAACATTCAATGAAGGTTATAAGCAGTTTCTTTATAGAGGTAATAGATCCATGTGTTGGGGACCTATACAATTCCAAATCTCTTCTAGCTAGTTATTTGAAGAAGCATCTTAATATTATGTGATGGTAAAGAACAAGAAGCATGCACCCATTCTTGAAAGTGAACACATGATTCATGGTATCCCTTGTTTCACCACTATACTTGGTGAAGATAGGCAATGAAACTCCCTTGGGTAGGATCAGCAAAGAGATCATAGAGCTAATGAGGTCATTTAGGATCTTATCTAAGGAAATTACAACATTTTCTTGTAATTTAAGAATCTTAGCTATTTTCTCTTTATTGCATTAAAGATGGAGCATCATGTCATTAAGTAGTGCAAGAAACTATGGATTTGTTCCATAACATCATACCATTAATTAGATATGGAACCACAGTTGTTGGTGAAGAAGTTTAGAAAGGATGAAAATAAGGCATGGGCCCAATTATAGTTGGGCTAGGTATACCCAAAGAAGATAGGTTTGATTGGTATATAGAGAAATAAAAAGCACTTGTGGCTTGTGGAATACCAAAGGGCTATGAAGTAGGAGTAGATAATAGAAAAGGTTGAAATGGAGGTATAGTGAGTTGAGGCTAATGGATGAAATAAAAAGTTATTTCAAAGGTTGAAACTAATGACTTGAAAATGGAATGTGAATTACTAACATTATTAAATGAAAAATGGTGGTGAAATGGAGTAGTAGTAAGAGGAATATTGAATGCTCTAGTAGAGAGTTGAATATATCTAGGTGCACTACTTTGAGTAGCTACTTTGTGTGATGAATGTGATGAGCATTGGTGTTACTTTTTTGAAGTCTTCCAATTGTTTGCTTTTTATCTTCATCTATTAGATGGATGTCTAATTCAAAATCAATACTAACTCTTTCTATCTTGAAGGTAACATGAGGACCAAGAGGTTGATCTAGGATGCCTTTCATCCTAGCTTCTTCAATTTGCAGATGAACTTAATCCTACATCTTTTCTTGTTCCATGAGAAAATCTAGTAGATTCTTAGAGTCCTCATCATCTAGCTTAATGGGATGATCATGATCAAGAATGAAGGGTGCACATCAAAAGTCAAGTTGTAACCTAGCTCCTATTTGGCATAGGCTATCTTGTAGTTTTTAAGGCTAAGTGAACTTGAAAAGGTGTGATTCCTCCTAAGATCTAGTAGCTTATAGATTTTGAAGATGCCTAAAGTAGATGATAAAGCCATGGTAGTGATCTAAAATATTTTGTGACTTCATAGGGTTATTGATGTGTTAGCTTGTCCATGAAAATAGGTTTTTAATTTAAGAAAAATATAAAAGACTTTAGTTTCAAAGAAAACATTGTAATCATAGAGTTTTAACATGATGTCAAAAGTTTTGATGTGGCATGTTAAAAGAGCTTAGCAGTAGAAACTATTTTAGAAAAATGATGTAGAGGTTGCAAAGATAAAACTATGTAACATTTGTGCATCAATGGGACATCTATAGTACTTAGTAGAAAAATGAAAATTAGAAAAATGTCAAAAAACATTAAAAATCTAGTAAATTTGAAATAGAGAATGGTCTTGTAAAAAATTTTCATGTCTATGGAGGTTGTCCTTGTAGTGTTAAAGATGTTATGGTAGGAATCATCACAATGAATTAAAACTAACACAACCTAACATGAAACTAAGCCAAGAAGTTTGTGGTTACCAAATGGTCTAGGAAAACTAACCTTTTAGGTAATCTCTATCAATTTAAAAGGAAATTTATAGATCAAAGAATAAATTCAGCAATTCAAGTGAGATGTTTTAGCAGTGTTAGCTAGTGTTGAGTAAGAAGAAATTTACGTACATAAAATACTTAGTAGAAAATGTTTAAGTAAAGGAAAAAAATGCAATGTAATATGGAAACATGATTAGCAGCAAATATGTGACACAACATGAAAAGGAAATAGATCTATTGATAAATGCATGTAAGCAAAGAAGGAAAACATGAGTAGAATAGATTTTTAACAAATTTGGGGAAAATAGAGACAAAATATTGCAAAATAGAATACCTAGATTACAAAGGAGAAAAAGGAACCTACAAAAGTATGTTCCAAGATATGTATTAGAGATTAAAGGCATTTAACAAGGAGCTATATTACCCCATTCTTTGTTTGATGAGGGCATTGATGCAAATCAAATAGGAACAAAAGGAAATCTAGCAATTAACAATTACATAGGAAAATTAATTTGATGTGTTCTTATGATTGTCAGTAGTTCTTCATGTGTTAGGAGGATAGCACCAAGGAGATACAATATGTTAGTAAAGAAGAGAGAGAGAAAATAAAAAGAGAGTTGAAATGAATATCGTATATCTTAGAAGAAAAGTGTTATTAAGATCTAAGTAGTTGAAAAAGCTAAAATACAAGTAAAATATTTATAGATGTCATCCCCTTTACATTTATAGGTATTCTTCTATATATAGGCTAAAAATTCCTTGTAAACTATGTAAGAATAACACAATGGATCCTAGAGAATAATCTAAAAGCTTACAAAAGGTTCTAGATAGGAGAAATGAGGCAAAGTACAAAGTTTAATGCTATGTGTTGAAAGTATAATGTAGGATGTTAACGGTTGGAGACAAAATTTGATGTTAAACATCAAAAGCAAGTTCAATGCGAGACATTGAAAAATCTGACATAGACATGAAAAATAATTTGACGTAAGACATCAAAAGCTAAATATGAGAGATGATGTTAGATGTTAAAGATGAAATCGATGTTGGACATCAAAAGTCTAACAACATCAAATCTAGACTATTGAAGATGACTTCAAGTGCTAGAAATTCATAGAGTATACTTGAGTTTCTAACTTAAGCTAAAAATGCCAAGGTTGATACAACAACATGTAGTCACTTGTTCTAGATTTCTAATAAATCTAAAATCACTAAAAAATATTACAAATTGAGATATAATTTAAAAATTGAATATTCTCAATTCTAATTTTTCAACATCCAAGATTGAGTAAATAAAAATGAATGATGTTGATGAATTATTAAAAGATTGATGAATTGATAATGAAATAGTCAAATTCTTACTAATATTAAATTGATGATTCTATGATACAAATTTTCAAGTAATGCCTTGGATGTATATATGTGACAAGTGGAACAAATGTTATTAAAAATAACACAATATGACCCTAATGAAAAAAAAATTTTGATATCTATATGGATTGAGGCCAAAATAATATTACAATTGCTCATCAATCTAATTTTTCTTACTATTTTATTAAAATAGACAATTATTATATAATAAAAAAAATATTTTTGTCTTCTAGTCTAAGAAAACCAATAATAGCTCATTGGAGTGGAAGGTAATCTTCATTCTTTATCTTTTCTTTCTCCTTTCTTTATTATTCTTTGAATTTCTATAGATTCATTGAGGTACTTGATCCTATGAGATAAAAGATTTTTTGTTAGTAAATCAACAAGTTACTCTTTTGAACTAATGTAAATGGATTTGATGGTTTTAAATTTTGCCACTAGTGCAAAGATTTGTTTGTGATCAATATGTTTCTTTTTTTTAATCCTATTTTAACAAGTTCGGTTTTGTGTGTTGTGACTTCTTCTTTCTTATTGTAGTTTGTTTTATATAGTTATTTGCAATCAATAACCTTTTCTCTTTTGGTTTGTTTAGTAATTTTCATGTTTTATTTCTTAGAATAACATTATACTCTTTGTCCATGACTTCTTTCCATACTTTTTATTTCACAACTTTATTGACATTAGTTGGTTCACTTGAGATTGCTGAATATGTCATATTTGTAATATCGTGTGATCTTGTAGTTGTTCTTTCAAAATTGATGCTAGGAATTTGAGTACAAGGATGGTGTCTTTGAACCCAAGGTTTTGAACTTTGAAATGTGTTTGATTTATTTTGATATTTTAAAAAATTTATTGTACCAAAATTTGTCTCATAACTATAACATTTCTTGAAACATGCCATTTCTAATTCATTAGATCATAGCACATATATCCATTGGTGTGAGAATCATAACCAAGGAAGATGCATTTTCTTCCTTTGTCTTCAAGTTTGTCAATGAATTTTGTGTGGTCTTTACATAGCAAAGACTCTTAAATATTCCCATATGACTCAAATTAAGAATTCTTTTCTATAGAATTTCATATGGAGATCTATCTTCATTTCTTTTGGTGATGATTTGATTAAAAATATAGTAAGTAATTGTGATGGCCATACTTCACTTTTCATTAGGTAGTGAGGAATACTTTATTAAGCACCTCCTCATATCTTGTATTATTATATTATTTTTTTTACAACTCTATTTGATTGCAAGCTATATCCACATGTGTTTTGATGAAAGATACCATTTTCTTTATAGAACTTGTCAAATTCTTTATTTATGAGTTCACCTTCTTTGTTTGATTTGATGGTCTTAATCTTGATATTCATGGAATTTTTAATTTATTTGAGGAAATTTTTAAAGTATTTGATGGCTTCAAGATTTTTCTTCAAATTTTATGTTCAAGTGTATCTTTAGTAGTCATCTACTATTACCATGAAGTAATTTTCCTCTCCTATTAAAATAGTGGTCAATGACCCAACAAGATCCATGTGCAAATGATCATATGATTTTTTCTTCTTTATCATGTAAGAATTGTGAGGAGAATTTGTTTAGTTTTCTTATATGTAAGTTTCAGATTTGTCTTGAGGAATATCTGAAATATTTATTCCTATAGTTTTTTCCTATTTAATCATTCTTTTAATTTGTGATAGAAGGTGTGATAAAGCCTTCCCTGTCAAAGTTTGGAATTGTTGAAATCCTCATTATTCTTTTCCTTGAATTCATCTTTGTTTGCAATTTAATTAGCTTTTGTTATAAGCACATGCTTTTTTTTGAGTAGTATAATTACTTATGATGTATCCTTTTTCAATGAAATATTTGCATTCAAGGCAATATATTCTGTTGGACAAGTTTCTAATGAAGGAAATAGTATGAGATGAGAGGGTGGTAAGATTAGGAACATAATACACATTGGTGATGAATTGTGGTTTTCTAGGCATCGATATTGGATCCTCAATATCAGATATGCAATATCGTAGCCTGGATGATGATATCGAATACATGATATCATGATTCCTATGTAGGCCTATAAATATAGCATTTAGGCACATAGGAAGGGAGGTAGTTTGTAAGCCTTAGGGTAGAGTATTTTTGTCATTTTTAGTTAGTTTTCAATTCTTTCCCTAGTGCATGCCCATAGTGTGATGTTTGTAATTATATGGGACCTTTGTTTGAGTGTGGCATACTTGGACATGCACACAATCGACAATAAAGATCAAGATTACTCCATCATTGCAGCATTCACTTATTTTTTCGCTATTTAGTTGTTCATTATTATTTATGGTTTTCTTAGTTAATATTTCTTTTATTATCATTTACTATTCTTGTTGTTAAATACAGAATGAGTATGTCTTAATCACAAACATTTAGGTGTAACTACTTGGTAACCTAATAGCATATCTAGTAGTGCTTCAAGTAATGTGTGCTAGGTAATCCCAGAAGTAGTACATGACGTCCAAGATGTGTAAGGATGATTAAGGATGGATGCTCATTGCACTTAGGCTAGTTTAGATTTTGTTTCCTATTGCTTATTAGCTTAAATCAAGATTATTTTTCATTATCTCTAGGAGTAGCCTAGTGTTAGGAATCACATCATACACCTCATGCTGGACTAAACCATATGTGACAAAGTAATTACTAATCTAGGTGGGAAGACAAAAAAACTACAATCAATTTGTAACTATCTAGATGCCAAAACTGGTCCATCTGTAGAGTTTTCTGAATCACACATACGTGCTCATATTTGTATGGTTGAGAGTAGGGATACCTCACGGCTCATCATTGGCACCGTTGCCGAGGATAGTGCTAGTTATCTAGATTAGTTATATCATCCAAGATTTATGTAACAAAGCATTAATGATATATATTTTAGAAAAAAGCTAATTGTAGATAAGTTACACACAATTCACAACAATGTATCTATCACAAGACTATGGCAATGTAACAACTAGTGAGGCAATTCATTGGAGAACCAATGAAATATATGATGACGAAGAAGTTTGGAGTACTCAATCTTACACAGGAGTCTCATATGTTCATGGACACCCCAATACTACTTAAGGACTCTTGTCATCCAATTTAGACACCTTTAGTGAGGATGGGACATGCCATACAATGAGGGGGCTCATAAGGCCTAGGACCTTCTCAATGATTAGCAAGTGTACATTCAGGGATGATTAGAAGACTCACAAAAGTCATGAAAAGTCTTCTAGTTCTCTCTCTTCCTCTACTCCCTCAACATCATGTTGTGACATGGATGACCATCTCTCAAGGTGTTGGCATAGAAGTAAAAATAAGAACCATGAGCAAAGTTAGGAATGCGAACATGAACATAGACAACATCATCCTAATAACCTACTTATTGATGATGAATCCTTATTAGCCACTAAGATCCCAATGCATATACAAGAGGCTATTCAAATATCTCGTAGGCATCACAAGGAAAGCCATGTACCTAGGTTTGATTTAAATAACTTTCCCAAGTTTTCAGGAGGCTATGATTTTGATCTGAAACATCATTTACAAGCCTTCCATGATGCCTATGCATGGAACAACATTGATAATGGGTGGCAAAGACTTAAGCTATTTCCTATGACACTCATTGGCCAAGAAAAAGTATGGTATAGGTCTTCAAAACCTAATCAATTCACCACTGGTTGACAATGGTAAAACTCTTCAATGAAAGATATCAAACCTATGCAAGAGTGTTAGCCTTGAGGAGACAAATCCAAGAGTGGAAACAAGAGTAACATGAACCCTTGGATAAGGCCTTAGAAAGATATTATTCACTATTGAATAACTACCCAGGCCATGAGTTCTCTAAGGAAAGGCTAATGTATCACATCATGAATGGGCTTCTTAATGAAGCAAGGGAGACCCTAGGGATGTATTCCCTAGGTCAAATATATGAACTACGAACCCACCAATTCCAAGAGCTTATCAAGTAGGTAGCAAAAGAAGAAGGAGAAATAGACAAATGGAAGAATTTTGAAAGATCTCAAAAAGATCAAAATCTCAAAATAACAAAGGTCCATGAAGAGGAGAAATCAACTCACCTCCCAGAGGTAGAATCATTTTGGCCAATACTATAATCACTAGATGAAATTGAGGTAAACATCAATAAGATGATAGAATGGGTACATGAAAAATGTGGAGAATATGCAAACATTATTAGAGGTGGAACCATGCATGACCACTTTGAAAAATAGGACAAACAAAGGATGCCAAACTAAGAAATAGGAAAAAACACCACTTGATAATTGGAAAGAAGGATTAAAGATAATAAGGATAGGAACTCAATTGCAAATCATAAGTACTAGTGCAATGTGTGTCTGTATGATCACCTTGAAAGTTAATGCCTAGTATTGTCACATTTACATGAGCATTGGAGACGAATGTTACATCCAGATTTCATACAGAAGTATCATGTTCAATTGTAGTGGCAAAATCCCAAACTATGGGGGAGGCCACCATAAAAAAAATCACACCCTTTATACATCCCAACACCAAATGTTTATTATGTTCAGCACCCTTTCTCCAATTGGATCAACATCCTCTACTTCACCTGATTGTTATCATTATGCTAAGTACTATTAACCCATGTCCTCTCCAACAAGATCACCACCTCATGTTCCTTACACTTCTCCTCATCCTCAATATTCTCATCTATCACCTTCTTCTACATTGCCACTAGTAGCACCAGAAGGTTTTGCACCATAGCACCAATCCACAAACATTACTTGTGTTGCTACTATCAACAACAATGGAGGTCCTCCACAATTTCAAAAGAATCCTTTCTTTAGGCATGACTGTAGAAAGAGACAACACAGTTCTGAAACCATTTCACCCTCCAACTAAACACAAGCCAAATGTTGTGATGCATCTTCTTCGTTGACCGTAATGGCTCCTATTACCTTATCTGGGCCACCAATTAACACTCCAACAACCATGCAACCCAATGAATATAATCACGTGAAGAAACATATCGATCTTTGCATACTATCTTATTGTCATGGGTGTCATAGTGGGTTAGATCCTTGTCACATGACCACATCTTATAATCTGCCCCCACTATGCCTACTTCAATCAATTCTGTGAACCCCAATTTGGATACATTCCTATCACCAGATCAAAAGACACCCACTGGTTTGGATATGACAAAACCCTAATGTTTCCAACATGCTTGGATCCAAATTTTTCATTTATTAATTCCAGCCATACACATGGGTTTAGTCATGGGGGATACCACCCATTCTAATAAGAAAAATTGTAATTTTTTTTCCTTTTCTTTGATTTTCCAATTTTTTGTTTTCTATTTTTTCACTTTTCAAATTTTTGTTTTTACCTTTTTGTGGGTGATCTCATTGGTGAATAAAATACTCATGCGACTTGTCAGTTGAGGTGTTATATGCTATCATATCTCAAGAGACTAATTATTTGGACAATGAACCCTACAACATCCACCCACCCATTCTATTAATAAGAGGTTCTACTCTGGGCACGATGATGTTCTTGTCATCATTAAAACTTAAAAGTAACTTTGTACTCATTATGCCTAGAGTGAAAAATGATAGACTAATAGGGAGTGGCCAAGGTGTGATATCAAGGGGACTTGTGGATTCTCTTTGGTGATATTTTTATGTGCTATCATGCAGCTTGGTTGTACTAAGGTCCTTGTAGATCTAAAAAAAATGGGAGTAAGAATCATAAAGGCACTCAATAAAGGAACTCAATGCTATTATGGAGGGTCCCACTAGAAAGACATGCACTCATGCCTAAAGGTTGGTGGCTTCTCTAGAACACTTTTGGAAAAGAAAAAGTGCCAAAGTGACTAGAAAAAGAAAAAGCAAAGAAAGAAAAAGGGCCATAAAGAAAAAAAATCAAGCAAAATGTGCTGCAAAGAAATTCAAAATCACTCCTCCCTTGGACAAAATGCCAAGTGATTGTACACCTTGCTATCATGGTGCTCTCATGGTTGTCCATCATTTGATGAAATAATGCAATGTCACTGATTAGAGGCATGGACTTGGTCTTGATTTTGGAGTGAAAGGCTAATGATACATTAATCATGCCCCACACTTAGGATTCATTGTGCCTAGGATCATTTACCTCATGTCCCAATTTTAGCAGTCCCTTATATGATTCATTTCACCCCACTGTCCTAGTATTTTTGACTTGTGTCTTGTCTGGCATAGAATTCATACCTCATCATGGTGGTATTTAACATGTGTGTGTTTTGTCACATTGGTGTGGATTGCATTTAACCCTTTTAGTACCTACAGACATTTTAAGATGTGGTTACGTAAGGGCATGCATAAGTTTTGTAATTTGCACTCATTGCACATCACCACATCATCTTATATCCTCCAAGTACTACATTGCTAAAGTTATCCTTTCCTTTATCATCATTTTAATTCAAACATTCCTATGCACCACTACATGTCCATTTTCCTCACCGTATTCATTAACTTCATTGTAAAATTTCACTTCATTACACTTTTGGTGCCTTTAGGTCTCCTCAACATTACTCTAGATATTTTGAATTAACCTTAAATCCTTCATTTTGGCCTTGGAAATTTAAAAATTTATCAATTTTGTCAAGTACCTTATTTCAGAAGGAACATGATATCGGGTACTCGATATCGGGTTAGCGCTAGCACGTATGCAATATCACATCTATAAAATCTATATATATGGACCCCCCTACATGTGCATCAACGTCATTTTCCACTATTCATGTGAGGGGAGTTGTTGAAATTTTCTTTCACGAATTCTCATGGTCTAGGCACCTATCATTCAAACATCAATATCTTGCTCATTAATTCTTTGATGCTTGTTCCAATTGAACCTGCTTAAACCTGGAGTATTTGACTTAGTCATGGGGGAAGGGTACACTCCAAGTTACATGTGGTTTCTTTGAATTTTACCATTGCCTGAAGGATATCATAAAGGTTAAGTAACCTTAAGAAATGCTAAAAATATATGCCAAATTAATTTTATTTCTTTACCCAAACCATGGAAATCATTTTTGGAGTCACCTGATGAAATGGGGCTCAACATTAAAAATTTTAGGGGGGATTTTCTTAAAAAATTTTAACTCTGAATCAAACTAAGTAAGAATTGAATTCATTAAAGGTAATGAGTAAGGTATAAATCAAATTTTGTTAAATGACCTTACTAATAGTTGATCTTGTGTGATTACAAATGGCCCCTAAATGAGGACAACAAATAGGACCCTCTCAAGGTGCATCCAAATGGCCAAGGAGAGGCAGAGGCTAAGCACCTCCCAAAAAACATGCAGAGTAGGAGGTATAATCATTCAGCATTCATCAAAAACCTCCTATTATTGCATAATTTGGGCATGTCAAAGATGGAGAAGGTAGGGCACATAAACAAAGATAACATCTCACATTGCCTTTGAAATGTGTTCAAGAAATTTGGAAAAGGTCCATGTTAATAGCAATGGTTGTGGAACTCAAGTTTGGAAATTTTACCAAATTTACCCTTGAGTCAGTCAGAGATTAACTTAAAAGATCTCCATTGTGGCCTGTTCTCTTAGAGAGTGGTGATTGGTAATTGGGGGACATGTATCAATTTTGGCATAACAAGGAAGAAGTTACCATCATTGATATTGGTTGGATTTTAGTCAATTTCTCTACCAAGGCCATTTCGGAAGTTTTGAACCTTCTGAATATAGGGCCCAAAGTTGCTCACCTGTCCACTCACTTTGATGCTAATGCATGGAAAATATGGTTAAAAAGGGCATACAACAAGGAGGATAATACATATGGAGAGCTCACACTTTAAGAGAGGATATATTTTAAAATTGGCATCTATCACATTTTTTGAAAAAAAAGACTAAACAAGATTTCTACCTATGTGGCTAGAGGAAGTGCCATCTTGATGGGCAAGGTTGATGCCAACTTGCCCCATCTATATCTCATAGAAATTTTAAGGTAATCTGAATAATGTAAGATAGGGAAGTTTTCTTTACCTTTTTCCTGTCTAATTAAGAAGCTATGCCAACATGTTGGAATTCTATGGTACACCAATGACATCCCTAAAAAGGCTCAAAATGTCTCATTTGCTAAATTACTGAAGCCACCAACACTAAGGAAAGATGTTGGTGAGACACTAGAGCTTGAGCAAGAGAAGATAGTTGGGCCCACTACACCTAAAACAACTAGGGCCAACCAAATTTTCAACACAAGGCCTAGTCAACAATAATAAGTGAGGCCCAGCACACAACTCATGTTCTAGCAAGACCAACTGTGACCATTGCCACAGGACTATTGAACGTCGATGAGCCATCTTTGGGCCATCGCTGAATTGGTCAGTTGGGGAAGTCGTGATGAGGCAAATCTCTTCAAGATCATTGATGATATTGTACAGCCGACAATCTCAATTGATCATGCATGGGGTGAGGTTTCTATTCAAACAGGAGAAGGGGAATCACACTGGTCACAACAGATCTCTAGAAACACTACATCTTTTCAAGTGCAATTAGAAACTGGTGAAGGCACCACAATAGTGGTTATGCAACACTAGGATGCAATAAGAGTAGTAGAAGTGATTGTAGATCACATCAAATAATTGTTCAATGTCCTTGTTGTGCCACCGGTAGAGCTTATAGGAGCACGCAATGCTCAATCCTTGGCCAGCCCCTTGATGACTCCTATAGATCATGAGGATGTTTTGGATTGATTGCTGCAGATAGGACAACTAATGATGTCTTTGTTTAACATAGATCAAGATGTCATAGTAACATAATCAAACCTCATCTCCAAAAAATGAAAGATAGTCATGATAGAGGTTAGGGTTGAACATGTAGAGGATGATTTGAGAAGACTCTAAGAGATGTTCGTCACCCTACAAGCTGCACAATGGGATCTATCCCAATTCATCCCTACAGACTAGTTAGAGTCATTTCAGATAGAGTAGCTAAATAAATTATTAAAAGAGAATAAAATGGTGGTAGGGAAAAAAGAGAAGGCTCATTGGGATGCTTCAAAGGCATAAGCTCATACAAATGCACATGCCAAAGCACTCAAGGCCTTACTAGAGGAAAATAAACACCTTACCACAAAAAATATTTAGTTGATCAAAATAGAAAAATAGAAGAATGTTCTCAAGGAAAATTTTCAGAAAATGTGAGAATAATTGATAAGGGACAACAAGGACATGAATTGGCTAGAGAAAATAGAACCCTCTCAATGGAGGAGGTATGCATGATCTGTTAGAAGATAGCTATTGAAATAAGCATATGGTAGAATGAGGCTACGCAACATGAGAAGTTGAAGGAGCATTTTAGAGATTATGTGGGGATGAACAATAAAATTATTGAGAAAGAAATCCATATGGTCAAAGCCCATATCAACACTCTTAGTGCCCAAAATGTTGACTAGTGGGCCATATTGGATACTTATGCCTTTGTCCACCAAGTAGAATTAAAGAGTTGGGACTTGCAGATACAAGATCTCACTGAGTACATGGAGTTGGAAAACCTATAGTATGCCAACTTGGCCATGTTGATAGCAAGATGCCCAAGGATAGAATTGGAGAATCAGGTAGTAGCCACCTATGCCAAGTATGAAGTAGAATTTGCATAACACAAAAAAGACAGTACAGAAATTAGAGATAGCAAATTTTGAATTAGAGGGGGTCAAGACTAGCTACCAAGGGAAAAAATATGTAATGATAGATTTGGCTCGATGGCTCATAGATTATCAAGAATGTAGAGACAAAGCCAAAGCCTATGAGGAGGAACGATGGTTTTTTGTGGCTTGGTATGTTAAAGCTAATGAAATGTTTTCTCATCTACCGTGCCCATGGAAGGTGCGAACTCCATCAAATATTGGAACATCATCATGGATGGCACATGATCCCCAAACCAAAGAAGAAAAGCTTTAGGTGCTCCTCTAGATACATCCATTTCCAAAACTTTGAGCACAAGATAAGGGGAAGAGGCCCATGGAGGAGCCACCGCTATTTGGAGTCACATGAGTTTCAATAATTTTTCTTTTTTATTCTATGTATGTGTCCCAATTTTATTTTGTTTAATTCCATACTATAGCATAAAGTAATCCATAGTTAGTCAATAATCCCATACCTATCCATTGTGTAATCAAAGGAACTCATTGTCATTTTGATTATTTGACTTTAGCATGAGTTATTCAATCCTAGGGGTATGATGAATTGTGGTTTGCCAGACCTTGATATCGGATCCTTGATATTGGATACATGATATCATATCCTAGATGGTGATGTCAAATACACGATATCATGATTCATGTGTAGGTTTATAAATATAGCATTCAGGCACATAGGAAGGGAGGTAGTTGGTAAATCTTAGGGTAGAGTCTTTTTGCCAATTTTTAGTTCTTTCCCTAGTGCATGCCCCCAGTGTGATGTTGGTAATTGTACAAAACCTTTGTTTGACTATGATGTACTTGGACATGCACACAATCAGCAATAAAGATTGAGATTACTCCATCATTGTAGCATTCACTCAGTTTTTAGTTGTTTAATTGTTCATTATTATTTATGGTTTTCTTAGTTAATATTTCTTTTATTGGCATTTACTATTTCTATTGTTAAATGTGGAATGAGTACATCTTAATCACAAACATTTAAGTGTAAATACTTGGTAACCCAATAGCGTATCTAGTAGTGCTTCAAGTAATGTGCGCTTGGTAATCCCAAAAGTAGTACATGAAGTCCAAGATGCCTATGGATGATTAAGGATGGATGCTCATCACACTTAGGATAGATTGGATCTTGTTTCCTATTGCTTATTAGCTTAAATCAAGATTATTTTTCATTGTCTTTAGGAGTATCCTAGTGTTAGGAATCACATCATACATCTCACACTCGACTAAACCATACATGACAAAGAAATTACTAGTCTAGGTGGGAAGACAACAAACTTTGATCAATGTGTAACTATCTAGGTGCCACAACTAGTCCATTTGTGGAGTTCAACTAGATTGTACATACAGGCTTATATTTATATGGTTGAGTGTAGTGGTACCTTGCTGCTCATCAATTGGCAATGGTGATGTTTTTCCCATTTTTTAATTTAACTACATAATCTCCTATTCCTTCTATGACTAAGTATTTTCCATCTCTAGTTTTTATGTTGCTAATACTATTTTTTGTTTTGTAATTTACAAGATAATTTTATTAGGGTGATATGTGATATGAGCATTTACTTTCTGCAGTCCAATGATCTTTTTTTATTTCTTTCATTGAATTGAAGACTAAATAATTTCCTGGCTCTTCTTCTTCAGAATATATTTGAGATGATGAGGGAGTATCTTATTCTAGTTATGAAATTTCTCTATGTATTCTTTCAAAATTGATTTTGGTCCACCATTTGTCAATGGTATAACATTTTCTTTTGCAAAAGACACAAAATGGAACTAAGTCTTGACTATATCTTTATCTTCTAGATTGATTCCATTTGTCTCTTCCTCTATTTGAATCTCTTCCTCTTCCTCTTGTATCTTGATCACCATTTTCTTCTATGTTTGTTTCTTGATATCTATTATGATAATCAAATCTTTCTCTACCTTTGAATCTTTCTTGTCTATATCTTCCTTTTTGGTTATGTATGCTTGATAATATTCACTAGATTTTTTGTTATTCTTCATAATTGTAGGATTTTAACTTAAGTAACTAATTCATTGATATTACACATATTGAAGTCCATTGAAAGAGTAATGTTTTCCATCATATTTTCAAATCTTAGATCTATGTAGAGAGCTCAAATAAAGTTCTGAACATTTTTTCTCTTGGTATACCCATAGTCATTTTCATCTATTTTTCATAAGCTATTATACATTCTAATAAAGAAGTCTTCAATACTTTCATTTCTTTCAATTTATAGGATATCAAATTTCTATTTGTAGATTAGATATTGCAATTTTTAATTTTCCAAGCTTCCATTGTATTCTAATTGAAGATTATCCCATACTTATTTAGTAATAGTATGGAAACTATATCTATTAGAAATAACTTGTGAGACACTAGTCAATAGCATTATGAGACCCAAATTATTATTCTTTCTTCTTTGTTTTATATTCTTTGATTTGTAATCTGGTGAAATCTTTAAAGTCATGAATTAATTTAAAACCTATCTCAAATATATTCCAGGAGTCATTATGTTCAAAAAGGCCTTTCATCATCCTTGTACATAGGCTGAAATCTTGAAAGCCACCAAAGATTATGGAGCATGTAGCTATGTCTTTTATGCTCATTTTTGTAGGTAAACCTGATGCTATGATACTAAGTGAAGGAATTTCAAGCAATGAAAGAATTGTGTGGTTATCTTGACTTTACAATGAATTATCTAATAAAATTTTTATTTTTAAAAGGCTTAGAAAATTCTCTACAATTTGGAAAAATGAAGAACCCTAATAGAAATTTGGAAGCTTAGGTTACGTTATGTTCTTTCCAATCTATCAAAAATTATGGTAATTTTAATAGTGAATTTTTTAGAGATGATAACTCAGAGGTTGTTAAGTTTCCAAAGGTGAAACTTTAACTAAACTTTTCTTGTGCTACCTTTAAAGCTTTATATAGCTAAATACATAAGCTTTAATTGATGTTGAGTTACAAAGTCACTCTCCAAGTATGACCTTAAGGTCTTTGCACATGGCCTAGTATCTTTTACATAGTAAGAAATAATTAATTTATATTTTATTCATACCACTTTTATATGTAATTAAATGTTTTGGCCTCTTCTTAAAATAATTATTTACAATTATAGGGTCATTAACACTTGCAAATTATACTAGATAATATTCCATATCATTGCACTCTCTAAATCCTTGTCCTTGAATCCTATCATATCTCATTTTCATAGATCCAACATGATCATTAAAGTCCCATCCAATGAATATGATTTATTGTATGGGAAATTCTTGAAGCACTTGATCCATAGAACCCCAAAAGTTATGCTTAATGAAATTTTCTATACCATATATTATTTAACAATATTTTCAACTAGCATGTACTAAACTAGTGGATGAGTTGCATAGGCTTTAATGGAGGCTATTGTATGGGCATGACATGAAGCAATTTTTATATGAGCATATATTATTTTTATTGATTAATTTATGTATGGTACGTGTTACTTTATTTTATATACTTTTGTTATGACTTTTGGATTTATGAGAGGTTATGTGAGTTATGAAAGATTTTGTGATGGATTTATTTTATTTTGATTTTATTTTTAGAAATTTGGATGGTTTTGCTACATTTATTTCTTTGGTATATTTGTCAGAAAAATATTACACCTTATTTAATAGATAACCTTTGCATCCATTTTCTTTGATGTATAAGGGTTGTTGAATTGAAGGCTTTTGGTGATGTGTGGAGGTTTGTTGGTTTGTGAGCATGGCTATGTAAGAGTGGATACATGAGTTCATGTGTTATTTATGGATTTATGCTACTATCTTCTAGGTGAGGTATCTTATCATTTTCTCTTGTTTCTTTGGTTCAAAAATTTTTATGCATTTTCAACATGTTGAGTTTTGTTGAATTTTCTTAGTTATCTATGAAATTATGATTGTCATTAGATCTTGCTTTGCACATGTAGATTTGTCTAATTTCTATGTATAATTCACTCAATTCTTTTATTGTACTTTTATAATTTTTTGTTAATTTTGAGAAGAGAGGATTTTGTATGAATTTATCATATCAAATATTTTTTATTTAGTTATTTCATGTTAAATTTATATAGTTATGCCATTATGTTCAACTTATTATAGATTTGATTAGGTTTTGATTACTTTGCTAAATTTCAAATACTTAGTGTTTTATGAGTATTCAATGATCTTACCTAGGGTTTAGACATTTTTCCATACAATTGAGTTATTTTTAGTTTTTCTCTTAGTTTGAAGATGTATAATCATCTTTTGAGTCATTGCCATACCATTTCTTATGTACCATGTCAATTACTGATTATTTTGTGTTCAAGTTGTGTTGTTTTCTATCTTTTTCAAGATTTGTGTTAAAACCATGAGTTAATCATGATTCATGGTCAGACTACTGATGGTAAACATGAGTCAATGTCACATCATGATCTTTCACCATGGATCATGATGAGGTCGTGGTCAACCCTACACTATCCTTCATGTTTCTAGTTTCTATTTTGCAAAAAACCTGATATCCCATAGGTCACGGTTTAGTCATAGTTTTTTCACTAAAAGTCATGGTCAAGTCATGGTGGAAATTTTTTTTCATTATTATTATTTTAATTAATTTTAAGTTATTTTTAATCAATTATTAATTATGACCAAGTCATGGTCTATTTTCCATAGGTTGTGATTAGGCTATGGTGAGATCATGATTGAGCACTTTATAATATTTGTTGGTGGTTTTTCTCTATCAACTATGAGTTATGGCTATGGTGAGATCAAGATTGTGTTGAAACCATGAGTTACTCATGATTTGTGGTACTACTAATGGTAACCATGAGTCATGATCACATCATGATCTTTCACCATGAATTATGATGAGGTCATGGTCAACCCTATGCTATCCTTCATATTTTCTAGTTTCTGTTTTCCAAAAAACTTGATATCCCATAGGTCATGGTCCAATCATAGTTTTTTCACTATGAGTCATGGTGAAGTCATGGTTGAACCAAATTTTCCATTATTATTATTTTAATTCATTTTAAGTGGTTTTTAATCAATTATTAATTATGGTCAAGTCATGGTCTATTTTCCATAGGTTGTGATTAGGCTATGGTGAGATCAAGATTGAGCACTTTTGTTATAATTTTTGTTGGTGGTTTTTATCTATAAACTATGAGTTATGGTAAGGTTGTGGTCAGCCACCAGAGGTTATAAGTTAATGAAGTTAATATTTTAACATTTTTGAATCTATCTTACTATTGGAGCTTAGCTTAATATGTTTCAATGGCTGTAGACTTTGTTTCAAACTGCTCATTAGGTTTAAGTTATTTTGGGTTGGATTTGATCTTGGAATTAATTATTGATTCTTTTTGGAGTTTTTAGATGTTTAAAATTGTTTAAAATTATTTCACTTTCTTATTATTGTGTTAGTTTTTTTTTATTTTAGTTCCTCTTATCATGACCAATCATTTGTTAAGGGCTCTATATCTTGTATGATGCTCTCTATTTTAAAGTTAAGAAAGAGGGTGTTACAAGCTAGCATTAGTAATTAGCTTTGATGATTTTCTAAATTTGTATTGTTGTGTGCAATGATGACAAGTACCAGAGGTGGACGTGGCCATGGTAGGAGAGCATATGTTAGACCTAGAAATCCAACTTTGACACTTTATTCTATTCTTGATTGAATAGAGGAGTCTGTAATGGATCATCAAGTAGAGATTGTTACTTATACTCATTCTCATACCACAAATGAAAGATTAGTCAAGTGAACATCAATCTTTATCTATTAAAATTTTTCACTTATAATATAGAGAAGAACTTGAATATTTTAGTGTAGCTATTTGTAGCTTTACGAAGTGGTATTGGTGATAGATGATTGATGGAATGTGAGATTATGATGTAATTCTATAAGCTATGGTTGCATACCTTCTAGGATGGGGAGGTTTCTAAAACTATCATGGAGTGATTAAAATAAGTCATGAAGATCTTTAGGCCAATGGACTACATTCTAGTGTAGCAAACTCAATTAGCAAGCTACTAGTTCAATGGCTTTGCTAGTTGTTGGTGGGATGTATAAGAAAAGGTACATTATTGGGAGAACTATGATGTTTACTAGAGTGATTTCTTGGTTCCTTTCAATGAGAATTATAATTATTTAAACTACATAGAGGTGAAAGCATATGATTTTAATAATCTATACTAGGGAAATTGGATCATGGCTAAGTATACATACAATTTTTTGAGTTTGAAAATATATGTGTCTCACATACATTTTGATGAAAAAGCTAGGATGAACCAATTTATTTATAATATTATTATATACATTAGGAACCACTTACTTCCT
>MNCI01036913.1:525172-591495 GCA_015680685.1 Gnetum montanum
GAACCACTTACTTCCTCTTCAACTTTAGTTATATGAGGATGCATGTATATGTATAATGGAGTTGTAGCATAGTTTGTTGGTAGAGGTAGCATGACATAATTATTCTTAGAAGAGAGATTAAATTATTTTTGGAGGTTTGGTGGGTTCATGTAGGCCTAGGATTCTTAATCTAGTAGGTAGAAACACTAGTAGTCTTTAGGTGATGAGAGTACTCATGAACTAATTACTTACCATGTTTGTAGGAAGGTTGGACACTTTTGAAGGAATTGTTCCAACTTCCATAACTATGTCTATCTAGGTCACAAGAGCTTCAACTATCCAAAGGATTTGGATAATGGAGGTTTACAACATATTGGTAGAATAGTAAATGATTAGGAAGGTTCTAGGATGTAGGTATGTGTGTATGATTTGACTAACCAACTAATTAAAACTTAACCTAACATAGTGTTGGATGCTGGAGGTATTATTTTGTATTTTAAAGTTTTAATTTTATTTAATATTGATACCTATTAATATTTTTTTAATCTATAGACACTTATATGATTGGGTTTTGCAAGTCAGTTTCTTGTTTAAGGACAGACCATTAATCCCATTTTTGGCAATGTGCTAATTATGGACCAAGTCTACAAATTAATGTCTTTGGTAATTCAAGATATTTCTTAGTCTAGTGATCACCATATCATGAGTGTAGGGGGAATATGATATCATCTTATGCATGAATTGGTTATCTCACTATTAGGGTAGCTTGATTTTTTGTCACAAGATTCTTTTCTTCATAACAGGTGATTATTCATATTAGGCTATGAAAAATTAAGTTTTATCTTTTATCTTTGAAGTATTTTCATCATTTATTGTATAATTGTATAAGGGTAATTCTTGTTTCATAGTCTTAACTAGTAAACCTTCTATTTCACAGGAGATTAATCAAATTTGTGTTGTTTTTAAGTTTCTTGATGTCTTCCATTTAGAGTTGTTTTGTTTACCTTTAAGTTATGATGTTAAGTTTGAGATTACTCTTAAATCTAGTGTTGAATATATATTTATGATTTTAGATAAGATATCATTTGTAGAGTTGATTGAAGTAAAGATTTTAGATTAGGAGTTATTAGATGAGAGCTTGGTTTGTCTAAGCGTGTCTTCTTGAAGTGCTCTTATTATTTTTATCAAGAAGAAGAATGGTAGTATGAGGCTATTCATTGATTATTGATAACTAAATTAGGTAATAATGAAGAATAAGTAGCATTTTTATTTTTATAGATGATTTTTTCATTTTGTCTAGAGAAGCTAGGATATTCTTTAAGGTAGATTTTAAGTTAGAGTATCACTAGGTTCACATCAAAGAAATGGATGTTTCCAAGACAACGTTCATGAAATCATATGAACATTATGAATTCATGGTTTCCTCATTTGGACTTAATAATGTTATTGTGGTATTCATGAATCTCATGAATAGTGTAATCAAACCACACATTGACTAGTTGGTCATTATGTTCATTGATGACATCGTGGCATACTCATCATCGAAGGATTTGCATGAGAAATATTTAAGAATAGTTTTAAAGATGCTTAGGGAGTAATAATTATTCACTTAGCCTTTGAAATGTTCATTTTAATACCAGATATTTAGTTTTTACGACATGTCATTTCAAATGTTGGTATAGTAGTGAAACCCACTAAGATATTAGTTATTTAAGATTTGCCTATTCTTAAAGATATGAAAGAGGTTCATAGTTTTCCTTGGTTGGTAGGTCACTACATGAGGTTTTTTGAGAAATTCTCTTATATTTCCTCACTTATCATGAAGTTTTTATAGAAGGATGTTATATTCTTGTGGAAACCATAGTGTGAGAATAGTTTTAATAAGCTCAAAAGTTGATTGATTTCTGCTCCTATATTAATTTTGTCTACTCCAAGTAAACCATATGACATTTACATCAATGGATTAGAAAAAGGTTATGGGTGTTTCCTCATGAAAGAGGATAAAGTGGTAGCATATGCTTCAAGGTAGTTGAGGCCTCATGAGATATGTTATTTCACTTAAGAACTTGAGCTAGGAGTGATGCTACTTGTCTTAAAAATTTTGCAGTAGTAATTTTTAGTGTGGGGTTGATTATTTGGATTGATCATAAAATGCTAGAGTATTTAATGAATTAGCCATAGTTGAATCAACATCAGAGGAGGTGGATTGAATTATTGATAGATTTCAATTTTACCATCTAATATTAGATCAACAAAATTGATATTATTACAAATGGTTTGAGTGATAGGGATGGTAAGCTTCATAGCTTGGTAATTCAATTAGACATGTTGGATAGAATTCTAATGAAGCAACAACAAGATGCTTCAAATGAGTAGCTTAAGTAGTCTAGGATTCTTTGGTTGTAGTAGGAATGCTCAAGTTTGTTTATCATAAGGTTAGGTGTATGTACTTGATTTCTTTTAGTTGTGTCTATTAGTGGAAGCTCATCTTAATAGGCTTTAGATGCATCTTAGTAGTAACAATATGTACTAATTATTGAAAATGTTGTATTTGGGGCTAGAAATGAAGAAGTATGTTTGAGAACTCATAGAAAATTAATTAAGATTAATCATGATCATTAATGATTACGTGACTACTTATACATTCACACTATTTCAAAGTAGAAGTGTGAGGTGATTGATATAGATTTCATTACTAGTATGTCATCCTTGGTATTATCAACTTGTTAACCACATCCACTTACTTTCTTGTCATGAATAATACAACCAATATAAATGATGTTGTGAGGTTATTCAATTAATATATTTTTTAATTCCATAATAATATTGTCAAAATTGTCTCTTATTGTGATGTCAAATTTAGTTCTTGATTTTGACAAGCTTTCATGGATAGCTTTGGTATTAGGCTAAATTTGAGTTTAACATATCATCTATAAATGGGTGGGCTAGTTGAGAGGATTTACTAGATTTTTAAGAACATGCTTCAGTATTATGCGTTATAATTTTTACATAGTTGGGATAGTTTGTTATTATTAGCTAAGTTTTCCTATAACTATAGCTATCAAGAAATTCTCAAGATAGCACACTATGAAATTTTGTATGGTAGACCTTGTAGGGCTTCTTTGTATTGGGACATAAAAAGAATAGATAGTGGATTATTTTAAACATATTTATATGCATAATAGATTAGATTAAGAAGATTTATGAGAAACTCAAAGTAGCTCATGACCATTAGGGGAGCTATGTGAATCATAGGAGGATACTTCTCAAGTTCATGATTGGTGACAAGGTGTTCATTCATGTTTCTTTATGAAAAGGCTTGATGCATTTAAATAAAAAAAAATCTTTCATCTTGTTACATTATTCCATTTAATGTGCTTTAGGACATAAGATATGCAATGTATCATATGAGTTTACCTCCATAGCTTTCAAGCATGTTTGATGTCTTTCATATATTTATGCTTTAGAAGTAAATTCTCAATGACAATCATGTTGTCAATTAGACTAAGGTGTCACTTTAGATTGATACTTTGTATGTGGATCATGCCATTATAATCATGGACCAAATTAAGTAGCGATTGCATAGTAAGGTAGTTCCCATGGTGAAGGTCTTGGGAAGCCATCATCATTTTCAAGAATTTACTTGGAAACTTAAGTTTGATATGCATTCATTCCATCATGAGATATTATAGGAAGAAGATACTTAAGGTCAAAAAGAAGGGAGGAGCATGTAAAAACAAAATGTTTTGAATGATTAGGTTAGTGTATTTATCCTTGTATTTTACCATTGTTTATGATTTGGATGTTATGATATGATTTAAATATGCTTGTTAGCTAGTTAGATTTCTAGTTTTAAGTTTTATGCTCTTGTATAGTTGATTTCATAAATTATTTAATAATTTTCTAATTGATATTTACTAATCTAGTGGATGATTTTGGTATTATTTCATGGATGCTATGGTATGGGCATATTTTTAAATAAGCACATATTATTTTTATTAATTAATTTATGTATGGTATCTAAGTTTTTAGTTTAAGTTATATTAGTATGGGCTTCGGCTTTGTGAGAAGTTGAATTAGTTATGAAAGATTTTGTGTTAGATTTCTTTTATTGTAATTTTATTTTTAGAAATTTGGATATTTTTGGAACATTAAGTTTTTTAGTGGTTTTTCAATAAAAACTCGACACTCCAATTTAAGTAGGTACTTTGACATCCATATTTTTGAATGTGGAAGCATTACTAGATTAAAGGCTTATGCTGGTGTATGAAGATTTGCTAGTTTATGAGAATGGCTATGCAAGAAAACATATCTGAGTTCATATGTTGGTCGTGGATTTGTGATTCCAAATTTTGGGTGAGTTACCTTGGCATTTTCTCTTGGTATTTCTATTAATAGATTTTTGTGAATTTTCATTGTGGTGAATTCTCTTAAATTTTCTTTAGCTCTCTATAAAGTTATGTTTGGAATTGGGTCTTAATTTCCATTTGTATATTTTTCTAATTTCTATGTATAATTTAATCAATTATTTTTCTACAATATTATCATTTTCACTCATTTTGGGAAGAGAGGGTTTTGTAAGAATGTATCATATCAAATATTTCTGGGCTAGGTATTCTATGTTAGCTTCATATGATTTTTTTGTTATGTTCATCATGTTATAGATTTGATTGGGTTTTGATCATTTTTTTGAATTTTCAATTCTTATCATTTTATTAGTTTTTTATGATCTTACCTAGGGTTTGGATCCTTTTCCATATCATCAACCTATTGTTAGTTTTTCTTTAAGTTAAAGGTTCATGATTATCTTCTTAGTTATTATCATAACATTCCCAATGTATCATGTTAATTGTTGATTATTCTATACTTATTTGAAATTAATTTTTCTCTTTTTTAGGATTTGTACTAGAAATACAAGTTAATCACAGGATGTGATGCAATTGTCAATGTTAACCATGAAACATGGTTAGAATATGGTCTTCCATCATAGGTCATGGTGATATGATGATCAACCCTAAGCCATCCTTTACTATTTATAGTTTTTTTTGGATAAAACCTACTATCCAATGAGTCATGGTCAAGTCTATTTTACTATTTTTAGCATTTAAAATCATTTTGAGTGATTTTTAGTCATTTTCAAGTCATGATTAGGTCATGGTAAATTGTTTTTCCTATAGTTTTTGTTGATGTCTTTTTTTTGTAAAGAAAGAGTTGTGATTAAGTTATTGTTAGTTATCATGTGTCACGGTGAGGTCATGATCTTATAATTTTATCATCTCTAGATCTATCTTACCATTGAAGATTATCTCAAAATATTTTGATGATGGTAGACTCTATTTAATACTTTTTGTTGGGTTTGAGTTATGTTGGGTTGTTGGATTTGAACTCAGAGTTAATTATTGATTCCTGTTGGAGTTTTTAGGCATTTAGAATTTTTGGATATTGATCATATTCCTACAACATCAATGTTTAATTTGTACTTATTTGGATGTTTATATAGACGTTGTTTGGTAGGAGTCAACACTGAGTTATTTGGATGTTTATATAGATGTTGATCAGTAGGCATTACTAGGAGATAAGAGTAGAGAGATATTAACTAAGAAAGAAATAAATAACAATAACAATTAAATAATTAAGGTAAGTGGATGTTGCAATGATGAAGTAATCTTGATCCTTATTGTCAATCATGTGCATGTCCAAGTACATCACACTTGAATAAGGATGCCATACAATTACAATCATCACACTGCGGGCATGCACTGGGAGAAAGGATTGAGAGGAAAAACTAACAAAAAGTACCTAACTTAATACTAGAACTAGCTTCCCAACCAAATATCCCTACCTATTATTTATAGATGAAGAGATAGACTGTGATATCACATATCTGATATCATGTCTAGGCTACAATATTGCGTATGCAATATTGTGGGTGCGATAGCGTAGCCAACAATTCAGGACTCATCATACCACCACAACTGAATGAAAACTCATCCTTGAGTTAAAGTGAGAACACACTCCATTGACTACATAGTGGATAGGTATGGGATTGTTGACTAAATAGAATGGATTCATGCCGCAGTGTGGAATTAGAACAAAATTGAGACACAACATGAAGAATGCAAAAGAAAATCCTATAACTACAAAATTGGGTGGAACTCATGTAGTTCATGGTAGCAATGCCTCATGAGTGCCTTTCCCTTGTATTGCACTTCAAGTCTTGGGATTTGATGGCATTGAAGTATGGCCTGGATTTTCTCCTCTTCAGTTTGGAGATTGTGTACTATCCATGCTAATGTTCTGATGTTTGATGGAGTTGGCACCTCCCATGGACATGGTAGTTACGAAAGCAAATGATTTGCTTTGACATACCAAGCTGTAAAAACCTGTTGTTCCTCCTCATAGGCTCTAGCTTTGTCTCTTTATTCTTGAAAATCTGTGAGCCATTAAGCCAAGTTTGTTGTGATACCTTTCTTCCCCTAGTAGCTTTCTTTAACCACCTCAAGTTCAAAATTTGTAACCTCTAATTTTTACACTATTTTCTTGTGTTCTGCAAATTCAGTTTTATATTTGGCGTAGGTGGTGGCTGCTTGTTTCTCAAGCTCTATTCTTAGGCACCCTATTGTTAACATGGCAAGGTTGGAATACCACAGGTTTACAAACTCCATGTACTCTGTAAGGTCCTGGATCTGCAGGTCCTGGCTCGTAACTTCCGTCTAGTGGAAAAATGTGTATGTGTCCAATATGGCCCACCAGTCAGTTTGTTGAGCACTGATAGCATTGATGTGGGCCTTGGAGATATGGATCTCCTTTTCGATGATTTTTTTATACATACCCACCCAATCCTGGAAATGCTCCTTTAGCTTCTCATGTCATTTAGCCTCATTATGCCATGCGCTTATTTCAATGGCCATCTTCTGATAGATGGCCTGTACCTCCTCCATTGAGAGAGTTTGATTTTTTTTGGCTAAATGGTTTATGTCCTAGTTGATCCTAATTAGTTGTTCTTGTAATTACTGAAAATGTTCTTTGAGAACATTCTTTTGCTTCTCCATAGAGGTCAACCGAAGGTTGTCAGCAACAAGTTGTTTATTCTCCTCTTGCAAGGCCTTGAGTGTCTTGGCATGCATGTGAGTTTGCTCTTGTGCCACAGAGGCATCCTAGTTAGCCTTCTCTTTTTCTTCCACCACCTTTTTATTATCTATTAATAATTTATTGAGTTGCTCAATTTTGAAAGTGTCCAGATGGTCTGTAGGAACTAATTGAGAAGTATCTCGCTACGCTGCTTGCATGGTCATGAGCCTTTGTTACAACCTTTTCACTTCTGCTTCAACATGCTCAGCCCTCATCTCTATCATGACTAGCTTTCCCTTGGTGGAAATGAGGTCTGATTGTATTGCAATAACATCATGTGGGATGTCAAACAAGGATGTCATTACCTGTATTGTTTGCAGTAATCTGTCAAGTACATCCTCATGTTCCACAGGAGTCATTGAGGTACTAGCCAGAGTTTGAGCATCCCGTGCTCCTATAAGATCTACCAGTGGCACAACAAGCACATTGAATTATTCTTTAATGTGATCTGTAATCACTTCTATGGCACCTACTACATCCTGGTGCTGCATGAGCACCACTGTGGCATTTGAAAGGACACATCATTCCCTGAAATCTATTGTGACCAAGTGCTCTCCCCTCCTCTTATTTGAATGGACACTTCACCTTGCACATGATCTATAGAAACCATAGGTTGTACAACATTATTGATGACGTGAAAGAAATTTACGTCATCATGGCTTCCCCAATTGACCGTCTCAGCGATGGCCTTGAGATGACTCATCGATGGTTTGTAATCTTGCAATGGTGGTGATGGTTGATCTTGCTAGCTTGTGCTAGGCCTTGCTTCTTGTTGTTGACTAGGTACCATGTTTGGAAGTTGACTGGGTCCTACAAGTTGAGTTGTAGTTGCCCATACTGTCTATTCTTTTTCTTGCTCTGGCCCTAGTGTCTCACAAGTGATTTTTCTTGCAACTAGTGGCTTTAGTAGTTTGGCATACAAAGCATTTTGTGATTTTTGGAGGAAATTATTGGTGTATCCTCTAATACCAGCATGAAGACATAGCTTCCTGATAAGACAAGGGAAGGGCAATGCAAACTTCTCTATCTTCCGTTCTTCAAACCACCTTAGGATCTCCATAAAATATAGATGATGTAGGTTAGCATTAACCTTTCCCATGAACACTGCACATCCTCTTACCACATATGTTGAAATTATTTTTAAACCTCTTGTGGGGAAAATGTGATAAGTCCTTATTTTAAAATAAATCTTCTCTTCTGTCGTCAACTCTCCATAGGTCTTATCTTCCTTGCCATATGCCCTATCTAACCAAACTAATTGTGCACCAAGGTCTGAGCAAGTAGACAACTGAGTAATATTTTGCCTTGTATTTGGAAGATTTAATACTTCTAAAATGGATTAAATAGAAAATTCAATAGTCACACCACAAATGTTAATTGTGGTGCCTTCATCTTTGTTGTGCCAAAATTGGGATGTTTTCCCTAAGTACCAGGCATTGCTTTCAGAGAGGGTAGGCCACAATGGGGATCCTTTGAGGTGATCCCTAATGGCCTCTGGAGAAAATTCTATGAATGGTCAAAGTTTAATTCCATGATAACTACAGTTAATATGGACCTTTCATGAATGGATTGAACACAATCTTGCGGCAACGTGAGATGCCATACCTGTTCAGACACTATAGCAGATCCTCCTTCTACATGCCTTGATTGTATAGTGGCAAGGTCTTGTTGATGGATACTAAATGATTGTTCTTCCTACTCTACATGTTTTTTGGTAGGAACTTTTTATTCACCTCTCCTAGGTCGCTTAATCACAACTTGAGTAGGACCTTCCTGTTGTCCATGTTTTGGGGCCATTTGCAATAACACGGGGCCAATCGTTAGTAAGGTTCTTACCAAAGTTAGGTTATACCTTATTGCTTACCTTAATAAATTTTCTTTATCTCTGTATGAAATTAATTATTAGGATAAAATTTCCTTGAAAGATTATGATATTTAATCCTCTTTGCTTATGCGGTTTCCAAATCTAGTTTCTTGGTATAACTAAGGAGATGAAATTGTTTTTGGCACATTTATCATTAATTATATAACTATTTACTCTTAATAATTTCCTTTGGGCAATGACTAGTTTCAAAAAATTTATGCACTATTCAGCATGTGCCCCTCCCCCACAACAAATCTGAACACTCTAGGTTCAAGTAGGTTCAAATAGAATGAAAATTGGAGTACCAGCGAGTGAGTTATGGATATGAAAGCAAGGGACACGTAATCGCAAGTCATAGAGAGAAATTTGAAAAAATTCCCCCACATGAATAGTTGTAAATGATGTTGATAGGTGTAGGGGGGTCGTTTATATATATATATATATTAAACATGATATCGTGTATGAGATAGCACAGACGCAATATCATGTCAGCTGTGATATCCCATACATGATATCGCGACCTATCGAAGGTAGGGCACTTTATAGAATGTATCGAATTTTTAATATTTTTCTGAAATTAGACGATGTAAACTAAGGAAATCTAGACTATTGTTAAAGGGTTCCAGGGTAATTCAACTAGTTCCTGAAGGCACAAAAATTATGATGGTGTGGATGATAAGGGAGAGAAAAATGCTATGTGATAGTTCATAGGAATGTTTGAATTGAAGGGATAGTAATAAGTGAAATAATATTTTTGACAATACACTAAGGGTAATAGATGATGTGTGAAAGATGGGTTATGAGTACAAATTACAAAAATTTTGCAAGTGGGTCCTTCCCAAAGCAGGTTCCAACCTATAATGCCCTTGTGTAACCACACCTTAAAATTTCTGTAGGCACTAGAAGGGTTAAATGTAATCCACACTGGTTCCACAAAAAAAAAACATGTAACTATCACTAGAATGAGGTAATAATTCTATGCTACACCAGACATGAGCTACAATTACATGAACAATGAGATGAGATGGACTACAGAAGGGATTGTAGAGATTGGGACATGAGGTAACTGACCCAGGGCACAATGAATCCTGCATGTAAAGAATAATTAATGTGTCATTAACCCATCATTCCAAGATTAGGACCAAATCCATTCCTCTAGTTAGTGACACTGCATTATTTCATCCCATGATAAGTGACTATGAGAGTACCATAACAACAAGGCGTACGATCACTTGGCATTTTGTTCAAGGGAGGAGTGATTTTTTCTTTGTGGCACTTTTTTTTTGAATGCTAAATCCAAAGAAGCCACCAATCCTCAGGCATGGATGCATGCCTTTCCAGTGGGACCCCCTAGAATAACATTTGATTTTTGAGTGCCTTTTGATTACTCTAACTCCCATTTTGCATTAGATCTACAAGGATCTTAGTACAATCACATTACGTGATAACTCTCACAGACATCACCAAAGAGAATCCACAAGTCCCCTTGATGTCACATCCTAATCATTCCCTCTTGGTCCATCCTTCTTCATTTTGGGTACAATGAATAAAAAATTAATTTTAAGCTTTAATAATGTCAAGAATATCACTATACCCTCGACAAAAGCCTCTTATTTGTAAAATGGATGAGTGGGTGTAATGGGCTCACTGTCCAAATAATTGATCACTCGAGACTCAATAACATAGAATACACCTCAACCAACGAGCTACATGAGTGTTTTATTCATAGATGAGATTAATTATAAAAAGACAAAAAGATAGAAAGATAAAACAAGAAATTGAAAAATGAAAAACTAGAAAACAAAAAATTGTAAAATGAAAGAAAATGAAAAATAGTTATTAATCTTGATTGTTATTAGAATGGGGAATATCCCCCATAACTAAATAGTTGAGCATGGTGAGGATTAATAAATGAAAGATGAGGATCCTTGCATGTTGGAAATATGAAAACTTGGTCATACTTACCCCATTGGGGTTCACACACCTGATTACAATAAGGATAGTGGGGAAATTTATAAGATGTGATTTCTGGGTAGAGAGTTAACCCATTATGATACTTGAGACTATAAAGTTGTATTCAAGGATTGAGATGTTATCCTCCATGGCTATATTCATTATTTGTATGATTGTTGGAGTGTTATTTGATGGCCTTGATGAAGTGACATGCGGCGTTGGGTTCGAGGAGAAGGATGCACCACAGTGTTGGAATTGTGTTGAGTTGGAGAATATAGTGGCATTGGAACTATGTTTTTCCTTATAGTCATGTCTAAAGAAGGGGCACCTTTGATGTTGATGAGGTCTCTCACTGCTATTAAAAATAGTAGCACAAGTAACGTTCGTGGGTTGTTGCTGTGGTGCAGACACTTCAAGAATAGTTGGTGGTGATGTAGAAGGAGGGAAGGATGAGAATCTTGAAATTTAGGAGAAGTGCAAGGTACACAAGGTAGTGGTTGTGTTGAGGACATGGGCTGATAGTATTTAGGGGATTGATAATGCAGCAAGATAGATTATGTTGACCTACTTGGGGAAATAGGATGTTGGACTAGATAAACATTTGGATTCGAATGATATGAAGGGTGTCTTTAGTTTAGGGATGGCTTCTCCCATGATTGGGATTGTTGCCACTGTGATTGAACAAAATATCTCTATACAAACTTGAGGTGTAACATGCTTCACCAATGATCATATAAATGTAACAAGATTGGGCATTGGCCCTTGGGGTGATTGTACGGGAAAATGTTACATTCATACATATGATTGGAAATTGAGCTCTTATTTTCCTCATCCCTTCTTTCTGATTGTCTAATGATATTTTTTCCTACTTCATAGGTTGTCAAAACTCTATCTCCAATAATATTGATATATTCTCCACACTTTTTATGCATCCATTCCAACATCTTATTGATCTTTGTCTTGATTTCATCTAATGATTGTTGCACTGGAAAAGATGATTCTTCCTCCTTGAGATGGGTTGATTTCTCCTTTTTGTGATTATGGACCTCCATTAAGTTAATATTTTGGTCCCATTGATTTTTTTCAACACTCACCCATCTAGCCATTTCTCCTTCTTTGTTTGCTACCTGCTTATTAAGCTCTTGGAATTGATGGGTTCATAGTTCGTATAGTTGACCTTGAGCATACATCCCTAGGGTCTCTCTTATTTCGTTATGAAGCCCATAAATGATATGGTACATTAGCCTTTCCTCGAAGAACTCATGGCATGGACAATTGTTTTAATAGTGCATAATATCTTTCTAAGGCCATGTCCAAGGGTTCATGTTGTGCTTGTTTCCACTCTTGGATTTGTTTCCTCAAGGATGACACTCTTGCATAGGTTTGATATCTTTCATTAAAGAGTTTTACCATTGTTGGCCAATGTCGAATTGAATTTGGTTTTAATAATCTATACCATACTTTTGCTTGGCCAACGAGTGTCATAGGAAAGAGCTTTAGTTTTTTCCAACCATTATCAATGTTGTTCCATACATAGACATCATAGAAGGCTTGTAAATTTTGTTGCAAATCTAAGTCATAGCCTCTTGAGAAATTGAAAATTTGTTTAAATCGAGCCTAAGTAGGTAGCTCTCTTTACGATGCCTATGGGAGATTTGAATAGGCTCTTGTATTTACGTTAGGCTTGTAGTGGCTAGTAGGGGTTCATCATCATCGAGTAAGTTATGCTTTTGTGTGTTGGGATTATGCTGCCTTCGTTTATGTTTATAAGAAACCCACACCTTGGATTGCGTACTCCAATCTTCATTTTCATATAATTCATTGGTTCTCTAATGAATTTCCTCACTAGATGTGGCATTATCATAGTTGTTGTAGTATAGTGATGAGTATTCCCTCCTTTCATGCGGGTGACCCAAGTTCAATCCTCAGTAATGACGCCAATGATGAGTGGTGAGGTACCCCTGCACTCAACCATATGAATACGAGCACTTCACACATGATCTGGTCAAACTCTGTAGATAGACTAGTTGTGGTATCTAGATAGTTACTCGTAGATAGCAATTCATTGTCTTCCCACCTGGACTAGTATTAGCTTTATCATGTATGGTTTAGTCCAGAGTGAGGTGTATGATGTGTTCCTACACTAATGATACTCCTAGGTATGATGGGAAATAATATCAACTAAGCTAGGAGAGAGAGGGTGAGAGAGAATCTAAACTAGCCTAAGTGTGATGAGCATCCATTACTTAATCATCTATACACATCTTGGACCTTGTGCACAACTACCATTGGGATTACCAAGTGCATGGCCTAGGTATGCTACTAGGTTACCAAGTATTCACACTTAAATGCTTGTGATTAAGTCGTACTCATTCCACATTACTAGGATATAAGGGTAGAGATATATTAACTAAGAAAGAAATAAATAATAATAAAAATTAAATAATTAAGGTAGGTGAATGCTGCAATGATGAAGTAATCTGTATCTTTATGGCCAATCATGTGCGTGTCCAAGGACGTCACACTTAAATAAGGATGTCATACAATTACAATCATCACATTGCAGGCATGCATTGGGAGAGAGGGTTGAGAGGAAAAACTAACAAAAACTCCCTACCTTAATACTAAAACTAGCTCCCCAACCATATCTTCCTACCTCTTATTTATAGATGAGGAGACAAACCATGATATCGCGTATTAGATATCGTGTCTAGGTTGCGATATCGTGTATGCAATATCATGGGTGTGATATCACAGCCAAAAATTCATGACTCATCACAATATAGACCCCACTAATTACATTATTACATATCAAGGTGAGTGTTTATTGCTAATAAAATAACATCATATGATCTTACAAATTTTCTTCAATTACTTAATGGGTAAAGCACTTGAATTTTAGTAGTTCATTCTAGTAGGATTCATATCTTCACTTGATTAGATCTTTACCACTTTTGTGGAGTAGTTTAAGAAGAACATTAATATGGGCTGGTCTCGAACTATTTATCATGATCAAGTAAGATCCTAGTAAAGCCATAATTAAATTCATATCTCAATGGGTAGCAACAATCATAGAATTAAAATACTTTCTTAAATATTAATAACTTCTAAATATATTCAAGGTGGTTATCAATAATTTTATTAAAAATAAAATGATGCATTTTAAGCCTCTATGCCTTAGGAACATGATCATCATTATAAAAAGGATTGAAGAGATGGTCGTACAAAGGAGTCATATTGAGTGGACTAGCTAAAAATCATGGAATCTACATAGGAAGGATAAGGACTTCTAGTAGTCTTCCACTCAATAAGTATCTATAATGTTTTCATACCCTCAAGCCACAATAGTATTGGTTGCCCCTCCAACCATCTTATTTTCCAAAATATGAAAAACTATTATAGACATAGCATTTAGTAACCCACAATAGTCATAGAGAAAATGGAGGAATTATAAAGATAAGTCCAAGTATTTTAAGTTCCTAATAAAGAACTACATGTTATATAACTCATTGCTTATCAAGGAATGAATCATTTCCAAGTATATGCCAAAGAAATTGAAATAAGATAAATAGGTTTTATGAGATAGCTTTGGATCCATCTCTTAAAGTTGAAAGAAATCTTGAGGACCATCTTGGAGTCGAAGAGTTATGAAGGAATATCATTGTGCTTGATGATTTATCACCTCAATTCATTGATGCTACCCATATCCAAGTACAATGTTTATTTCTTGGTTTTTTATCATGAGAAGATAAAGAATGGTATATTCACAAGTGTAGTATGTTAGTTTGCATTGTATGTCATCATTAATATTGGTAAAGGTATATCAATATCATTAGTCCATGTTGATGATGGATTAGAGTCAAATGTCATCATATGAAATACCATGGAACATCATGGGCTATAAAAGAAGGTCATGTGCCCTAACATATGTTTTTCTTTGGTTTCATTTAACAAGAATAGCCTCTATGTCTTAGGATCTATTAAAGTACCTTTTTTCCTTAATGATTGAATCTCATTTGAAGATGTTTTCATGGTTTTTTGTGATTATACCATAATCAAAACCATATTTGGTAGGCTTTGGTTAATCCAATATCATGCTATGTCTTTACCCATCCATTAAGAAATCTACTTTTCTTTTCATGATGATGAAGTTATTATCATTGCTAATTTTGAAATCCCTACCATATCCTAGATGGATCATGAGATTCCAATAAAAAATATCCAATATTCTCTAGCATTAGCCTCCCAATATATCTAAACCAAAGAGCCTACTATCCCATGTTCATCTTTTGAACCAACTTTTGATGACCTTAGTTTTGAAAAACTTGATAATATATCCATCATAAAATCTAAAAATAATGCCCAAAGCTACTCCCAAGAAAAATGAATGATGGCTAAGGAAAGTGCTACTTAGGTGTTGAAATCTATTTTGTTTTTCCTTTTTGTAACTTATTTAACATGATTTTCTATCTATTTTAGTTTATTTTACTTATCTTTTAGGTTTTCTTTATGGTTCATTGTGGTTCATTAGGAAACTGAATGATGGGTAAGGGAAGTGCTACTAAGCTATTGTAATTCATTTTATTTTTTCTTTCTTCCACTCGTTTAACATAAATTTCTATTTATTTTAGTTTATTTTACTTTTTTTTAGCTTAGCTTTATGCTTCATTTTGTTCTGTTAGGTTTCACATAGAACTAGAACTTGTAAAGTTAAAAAATTTGCAAAAAATAAAATTAAAAAAAATGCATCTTCCCATTTGCATAATCAAATATTTTAGGATGGAAAAATAAAAAAAAACTTCTTTGTTTTTTTATAATTTTGAAAACTTGTTATATACAAGATTTTCTTCCTAGCATGATGAGGAATATAACTTTGATAAACATAGACATAAAGGCATGACATTCACTACATCTAATCTATTTAACCTAGATAATATGCTCCTTTACCTCTCTTTGAAACTTTCTCCTACTCTCCTTCTTATTTTCCATGCATAATTTTTTGGTGTAGGGACACCTATTCCAATCCCCTTTGTTTCTTCCCTATTTGTATATTTTGCAGGTCGTTGACCCTTTTAGGATGTCATGAAGGTTAAGGAGACATATTGGTTGAGAGTGGAGCCTTTAGCAAAGACATCTGGAAGATTAAGAAGAAATATTAGTTTGAGAGAAGTCTTGTGCAAAGTGCTAACATCTTAGGTAAGATGTCTTGGGCAAGGAGAAGATGTCTCAGGTAAGACATTTGGGACTTAGAGAAGATGTCTTGGCCAAGGAGGAGATGCCTCCTAAAAATAGTATACATCTTTACCGAAAGTTATGTTTTCATAGGAGACAACCCAAAAAGGCCAAATATGACTAGGAAAACTTCCAAAATCACCTATCCCAATTTAGGAAATTGTCAAGGTAAGTTGGGAAAGGATGGAAATATTTGAGGAGAAGGTGAGAAGGTCATGAAAATGTTTGAATAACCTCAAGATGAGTTAAGGAAAGGTTTCTCACTTTATTATCTCCTCTTATTTATAAATATTGATGTAATTCATAATTGTTATGGTGATGAGAAAGAGAGAGAGATGTGAGATGAGATTGGGCAAGTTGTTTGAGAGCACATTAAGTGAGTGTATAGAGGTTGCAACTACAAGGTTAATTGTGTAGAGTTATGTGTTCTAGTATTTTTTGTATGTTGAGATCTCTTTCCTAGTTTGTGGGACAATCTCTCTATTGGCTTTTTCTTTCATTGAGAATAACCATTGTATGGTAGTAGTGCCTCATGATTTACAATATCATTTAAGTGTGAAAGTTTTTAAATGTTGTATATTTTGAGAACATTGTTGTAGTCCTCTAATCAATTAATTGAAGATAGTAAGTTTTATTGTCTTCTAATAATTTTTTTTCTTTTCATAATATATAGATTTAGTATTTGATGATGTTTAATTAGTGGAGTGAAATTGCTCTCGTGTTATTGGCATCAAAGCTCTTGTATTAAGTTTTGTATTTATTGTTGCTTGGAATTGGTTGAGGATTTTGGCAATTTCAAAGGCCACATATGAAGAAATAGGTGCAAGCTTCAAATCAAGACATAAAGAGCATGAAGTATGCACAAAGGTAGATAAGAATGCCATTCCTAGCCATATTTCAACATGTAGAGATGAAGAGCATGCATGTTCAGATGAAGAAGCTTCACAACCAAGTGGAGAAAAAGTGGATGAAGAGGAAAGAAAATTTAGCTATATAAGTGTAGGAATCCATTATCCAAGGATTATAATGGAAGAAAATCCTATTTCATAGATAAAAACTTTGAGGACTGCAATGGTGATCAATACTTCTTCTCTAGGCAAGCTTGTCAAGGAAGATGAGGTAAGGCTTACTAGAGCATTTGGAAATGCTACTAGACTTTCGTATGTGACGTTGAAGACTCTGAATGATGTAGATTGTACAAATGATTTTGGGAGTTGGCTGAAGGCACTTGAAAAGAATTTTCAATTGGAAGAGGTATTGAATAACTTCAGGGTGCTTATCTCTTAATCTAGATTAGAAGGTATGACTTCTACCTGGTGGAAAAAGGAGTCCTAGGATTATGAAAGATGAAATGTTCAATCCATCAAAGATTAGATCCAATGAAATATAGGTTGAAAATAAAATTTGAAAAATATCATCAAAGACAAGAAAATGTTATGAAGTTGAAATTCCTAAGGCAAGGTGACAAGGATGTAAAAGAATTCTACATCAAATTTTTTGATCTATTCCATCAAGATAAGATAAATTGGGAAGAATATTAATAGGATTAAATATTTTTAGGAGGCCTCAAAATAGAGTACTAGCAGGAGTTGTCCTTTTATTGCCACAAAACCTTAATGAGGCTTATGATTTGTTACTCAAGGCTGAGAATAAATTAAGTGGATTTGTAAATAGGAGTAAATAAACTTCCAAAGGAAGGGAGAAGGGATCAAAATCTAAGAAGATATCCAAGTCCAAATTTGAAGACAAGGATGGTAGCCCTAATAATAAATATAAAAGAGTTGACAAGAAGGACAAGGCCAAGAAGAATCAAAGAAAGGAAGGAAATGATCAAGTAGTAGCCAATAAAAAATCCAATGCTTCAAGTGTGAAGAATGGGAACAAAAGCAATGGGAATCTTCACTTCATAAGGAAGCCAAGAGAAAGATTTTCAGACCATGAAGATAGAAGAGACATAAAGCTAAGATCTTGAGAAATGTAATCCTAATGCTCCAAAAATTAAGGATGTTTCTAAATCAAATTCTTGTGCATTCATGAGCAATGTAAATAGAGGAGATCATTCTAATAGAGAATTGTTGTTTTAGATTGGAACTAGATGTTTGCTTAGTAGGGAATGAATTCATGTTCTAATTGATGAGGAAGCCCAAAAAAATGTTATTTCTCCTAGGGTAGTTGCTAAATTGGGGTTGGTAACTGAAACATTGTAAAATTTTGAGACTTTGATGATTCAGCAAAGTCTTGAAGTTTAGGAAAGGATCTCCACATGTGCAGCATCAAGACATCTTAGTGATGGAAACACCGAAAATAGTAACACATCTCAGCAGGTTTTCATTTTTTGGCTAAGGGCCTACTACACTACACTACATAGCTCAATGTAGCAGATTTCAGGAGGACATAACAGAACAAGGGATGCACAGTGACAACACTTCAACTTTGCAAGTTAGCCATATGGCAAAAATCGTAACTTTTGGCATATTACGAACATTACACTATGCAGCATAACATAGTGTAAAGCAGAGTAACACAAGAAGCATAGTTGATTTAGCTGCAACATCAATGATAACAAAATTCAAGTAGAAGTAGTCATTATGCCATGATATGCTTTCCAACATAGCCATATGATAGTTTATTACCAAAGATCTGGAGATCCTTCAACGCTAAAGATAAGGGTGATTATGCTATACTACGCTTCAGATCATAGCACAATGTAGCATCACAAGCTTTAGCTACAGCACATCAGGTCAATGATATTCTATGGGCCCAAGACATGCATCATCTAAACCACATTCTTCTCCTAACCCTAATCTTATAAATACCCTGATGGACAATGCTCAAAGGGTTAGCAATTGTTGGTAGTTTTGGCAAAGATTGGCGAGAAGACAAGAAAGAGTTTGAAATAAAAGAGCATCAACGATGACAGAGAGAATCTTTTGGCCAAATATTTTAGGTTAGCAAACACTTTGCTTCGAGTCTAACTCCCTTGCATCCAGATTGGCTAGCAAACAAGGTAGATTGACCTTTTCTTGTTTAACCTCTAAATAGCTTCTTGTTGGTGGTGGATACTTCTTCCAAACTAGAGTCCTCTTGTAAATCTCATTGTATTCATCATATTTATCTATAAGGTGGATCCCAGATTTTGGAATCGTGCATGTTCCAAATTCAATTCCTTGCATCTTATTTACATTAAATTTTATAGTCATTTTGCATAGTTTACATTGTCTTCATTGCATTCAAGATCTAATCTTGGAGCCGATCTCATTTTCTCGTCAATTCATATTATATTCTCATATCAAATCATCACCTCGTTACCTAATTGTTAACAAGTTTATTGACTAAGTAAGACCATTCAGGGCACCTTGGATTCATTTTCTCCAGCACGGTCCTCGCACGGATTCAAGGTTGGAACTGTGTACAACAGAAATCCTCTTAGTGTTTCCAGTAACTAATGTTTTCTGTTGTTATAATTTTCTAGCACTAGAAGGAGGGATTGAACCTCTGATCTACATTTCATGGGTAGTCTTGTAAGCTATTTGTACCCATTATTGACTAGCGTAAACATGATACCTCCATGGTCGTTTACATGATCGTGTGGTATAGATCGGTTGCTTCGACGATCCCTCTGGAATCTTGCAGGACAGAAAGCCCACATTTTCCTTTAACTCTCTTTTTCCTTTGTGATCTTTATCCTTGTTATCATTTCCTTTTAGTTGTGTAGAGAATGGCTATAGCAACTACCGCCATTCCCACCACTAGTCTCAAAACCCCTTTGATGACGTAGGGTATGCTTGCTGCGGTCGAGCCACCAACCAGACCAGTCCAACTACATCAATCCCTCAGGATTCAAAAAAAAGAGCTTGAGGGACATGCTTAGAAAAAATAACATTACAACTCCCTTTGTGCCAAACTTATGGTGAATCTGCCTATGTATCAACAAGAACTCAAAGAGAAAAGTGAATACGAGCTCATCTACTATAATGGGAAGGAATTCGTTCCTTCACTTAACACTTCCATACACTTGATGGACTAGGAACAGTGGATGTTGAATAAATTGTTAATGGTAAGGACATCAATGAAACAACAAGATGTGATGTTCCATGATGAAGTGTTCCATGATGGGTAGGAGGACCTAGATGCCCACTCCGAGGGAGGTAGTCATGCTAGCTTTGTTATGGCTCCTCCCTCCACAACGTCCCCTACAAATCCACCTTTTATGGTCACCACACCGTTATCATTGTCTACCATTGACCATGTTGTGCATGCATCACATAGGCATTTCTTCTCTTTAGCTCCCTTTCTGGATGTCATCCCTTCATATACCATACTTCTGCAGTCATAGTTATCCAACCCATTGCATCGTGTACCTGCACCTACATTCCTGTATGTACACATAGTACCCACTTTGCAATTACACATAGCTTCTACATCCATCCTAGCTATTGCTCTTGAACTACCATCAGTGACAGGACCCATGTGGTGGGCTCCAAATACATCACCCCCTATTTCATAGCCTACGTAGATGTCCTATCTCCCCCATCATCAACACTAAGTCTCTAAGGTAGTAAATCTGACTACAGGGTCATTATCTATGTCCCTGACTATGCAAACAACGTATCCTATAGCCCAATCGATGATTTTTACCGTACCTGCACCACCTACTAGGTGGTGGATGACACATGTGGTACCGGCTACAAGTATAGCGACCGAAAACATTGGTGGCTGGAAAACATTGAGGGGTCGGAAGGCATGACAGTTTCAACCCTACATCTAGGAGAGGGCAGTGTTGGTTGTGTGCAAATACGGGGCACCCTGAATGGTTTGGTTGATCAGAAAGGAACTTAATTAGCATCTATATAGCCTTTTTCAACATAAAATTTGAAAACAGGGATGAGAATGTGAAGTAATTCTTGAAAGTAAATAAAGTAGAAAATAATGCAACATGCAGCAATAAGCAGGAAATAAAGTAAAGTTTAGTTAGAAATGTGCACCACTCCAAAGCTACAATTTTGCTTTTTCAAGGTGGATATAGTCAGTTTCACAGTGTGATGGAGTGTAGCGATCCCGAGAGTAACTAGGACATGTAGAGAAAAGAAGATTATGCGCTCGGGCACAGGCTTAGGAGCTTATAATGTAGGGATTCTACCAAGGTGGTAGAAGATGGATAGCACAAAATGTCAGCTGGGAATGCTAACTGTTTTTAGTATCAAATAGAAAGCTTACAATGCTCGATGTTGCAATGTGCTGGGAAGAGAACTTGCATTGCCATAGAGGGGAAGAGTAAGAAACTTGGTAGAAAATTAGAATACTTTTGCGAAGAATGTGCACACTTGCCAAAGATTCGATCTCTTCCTTTTATAAAAAAAAATCAAACCCTTTGAACATTTCTTGTTGAGGAATTTATAGGACCAAGGGCATGCAAAAGGGAACATTTGGACACCACATGCCCTAGACTTCATTGACCTGCTCGTGCTGCACATGAGAGTATGACCGTTGGACGTGTATGACTATTGTGACTGTGGGTCTACAATGCTGCAACTGTGAGCTTTCCATGTTGTAATTGCACCATCAACATCTTGAAATGTGTGCCAATGGTCCAATTAGGTGAAGTGCATTGATGTCACACAACCACCTGCATGCTTTGCTATGTGGCATAGCGTAGCATGCTCGCCGTAGCGTAGCATGTTGTCCCACGTTTTGCCACACATATGCTACATACCTGCTATGCTATGCTACGCTATGTAGCATAGCGTAGTGTAACATTCGATCTTAGTTACAAAGACTTGGCCAATCTACAAACCTTTGTTTCTACACTATGGAACTTGTAACCTTGCTAGTCTTGCCCTTTGAACTGCCTTCTGTCTCTTCCACAGAATTTCTACGCCTTGTTGCGCCTTGTAGGTCAGCATAGTGTAGCAGCAAACATGGTTTGCCGCTTCCTAAAGGAAAGGGACATTGTTGCAAAACTTGAAGTTGGACAATGAAATTAGCTCTACAATTGTTGCTACGCTATGCTACACTATGTAGCATAGTGTAGCATGGCACATATCTTTGCAAATGTTTTCTAAAGCTTGATACACTACATGGCAGGGCAGAGTGTAGCGTAGTAGACTTCACAACTTAGAAAACTTGTTGAACTATTTCATACATCTAGAATGATGCTGCCAACTCCGTGCATCGTTTCTAAGTAGGTTGTCAGCTAGGTAGACCACTTAGGTGGACAAGCAAGATGATCTGTAGAGCCTATTTACACCTAAAGTAGAAAATTTTTTGAACTAGCTAGCCTGCATTCAGAGCGTTCTCCTCCCAAAGAACTACCATAGCACTACATGAACTATAATGCTTGGTGACGTGAGAATGACCTTGCATTTTTTGAGGTGTTTCATTGGTCCCTCTTTGTTGATGTTTGGAGAACAAGCTTGATAGATATTGACAAAGAATACGAAACACCGTAGCACATGAAATGCTGAGGTTGTCACTTGGTGAGTGTTGGGACGTCACTTGATTGCACTTGAGAGTGTTGCATTGGTTTTGCAGAGGTTAAGGTAGAGAGCAAAGATGATGTTTAGTAGAGTCCCTCATTGGAGTGCTCTGAGGGGCTCTTTCACGTTTTCATCTTTGGCTAGCGTTGGTCTTCAACCTCTTGTAGGACAGGTGTTTCCTTCACAGGATGAGTTGTGTTACATCTGTTAAGGGTTTTGACCTACCTATGGATTCTTTCCATATGATGAGCTATGTTACACACATCATGGAATTTGCACTTTGAAGTGGCTGAGCTAGTCGAGGTACTCGCTTCGTGACATGGTAGCATTTGCTACTATCACAAGACGTAGCCGCGAATGACAAGGACGAAGGTCTTGTTGGCTGTAGACATTGCTGAAGATCTTGGATACCCTTGTTGGTGCATGGTGTCCAAAGAAGGAAGGTCAGCAGTGGCCTTGGCAACACCGATGTGGAGGAATTGGCCTCGAAGGCACTGGGAGTTGTTGTGAGTGCTAAAGCTTTGTAATCCCTACCAAAGGCATGCATTCTCAGTTCAACTATGGGATTAGCCAGAACATAGCCAAATGTTGTGTAAGTTGAGGCATTGGCAAGGGGCTAGAGAGTAAAAATATTGTGGCTGGGCCACAATACTACTAGAACTCCCACTACGGGAACTAGCCAAGGAGCTATCGTCAGGGCGTTGGGCCGTGGCAATGATAGGTTCGGAGGGCCAACGTAATGCCATACGAATTCTCCAAAGGGTCAGCATGATTCCAAGGGTGGTGGTGCCACATATGTTCTAGACTCCATTCCCATTACATCGTGAACTACATTTTGGGATTGCAGTGACCCACCCACGAGTCAGCATCACGACTGCTTGTTTAGCATGCATTTGGTACTGGTGCATGTTGGCAATGCAATGCTAACCCAGTTTAAGGTCTTGGTAGACCGTGTGCTGGTTTAAGGTCTCAGTAGACCATACATGCCAGTTTATCATCGTAGTGGATGTTGCTTGTTGTTGTTGCCAGTTTAACATCGTAGAGGACAGTGCTTGATGCAGCTAGTTTAATGTCATTGTGGACATTTCTCGGTGCCACTAGTTTAACATTGTTGTGGACATTGCTTGGTGTTGCAAGTTTTACATCGTTGCAGACACTACTTGGTGTCACTAGCTTAACGTCATTATAGAAACTACTTAGTGTTGTTTCCAGTTTATCATCGTAGCAGATGGTGGTCGTTGCTGTTGCACTTCAGACGTAGTATGACTTGAGGTACAAGTGATTCATTGGGTTGGCGAACTCATTGTCATCCATGTCTGCTAGCTTGAAGGCTCCATTCTCAAAGGCTTTAGTGACCTCGTAAGGGCCTTCCCAGCTGGCTGAGAATTTTCTCACGTGATCATGGACAGCCTTGAGGATGAGGTTTCCCTTTTGCATTAGCCATTAATGCAGGGCTAGATGATGCTTTTGCTGCTGCTTGCTATAGTAGTGCTTGATGTGTCTTAGTGTCTATGCATGCTCCTCCTCTATTGAGTCAAGGTTGATGATTCACAACTTGTTGTTCTAAGCTTCACTCATGATGTTGGATAGGATCATCCGAAGTGAAGGTACTTGAAACTCAAGGGGCAACACAGCTTCAGATCCATAAATAAGGCTGTAAGGAGTCTTACTTGTTGTGGTCCAGCACATCATTCAGTAGGCCCACAAGACATAGATGATTTTCTCATGTTACCATCTCTTGCTATTATTGAGCATCTACTTTAGCAAGTCGATGATGGACTTAGTTGTAGCCTCTACCTACCCATTCGCTTGCAGATATTAGGGGGAAGGGAATGATTGTTTAATGCCCAGGTTGTTGCATAAGGTTTAGGTTTTTGTACTGCTGAACTATGGCCCATTGTCAATAACAATAGTCATTGGGAGCTCAAATCTGGTTATGATGTTGTCTAGGATGAAGTGGTAGACATGCTGAGACACCGTCTTCCTCAAGGGGATAGCTTTCACCCACTTGGTAAAGTACTTATTGGTAGTGATAATGAAACTATGCCCTATGGAGGACATAGGCATGATAGGCCCTATGAGGTCTATTCCCCATTGTTGGAATGGCCACATGATTTGTGTTGGATGCAAATTTGCAGGTGCTACATGTATGGGATTTTCGTATGTATGGCACATGTAGCAACTCTTGACTTTCGATAGGCAGTCACGCTCCATGTGGGGCCAGTAGTACCCTAGGCATCTAATTTTTGTAGCCATGGACCTGGGTGCTATGTGTCCACTACAAAGCCCCTCATGCACTTCATTAACTATCTTTTGTGCTTGATCCCCACCCATGCATGCTAGTAATATCCCATCGTAGGAACATCGACATAAGGCATCATTTCCCATGAGCATGTATTATCGGGCATGCTTTCGGATTGCATATTTTTGGGCAGAGGTCAATCCATCTAGGGGTTTTCCATGCTATAGATAAGCTTTAATGTTGGCATACTACTCCTAGGTATTCACAATGTTGACAAAGGCCATGTGTTCCACCTGAGTGATAGGCTCTGCACATTCGATAATCAAAGTTGGTAGATTTGCCAAGAAGTGTGATGGAATGTTTAATGCAAGGGTAGCTAGGGAATATGCCATGGTGTTCTCATTACGTGGCACATGTTGCACATATGTGATTCAAAATTTCTTAAGAAGGGTTTTTGCTAGATTGCAGTAGGGTTGCAGGTGCGTAGCCCTACAGGCATAGACTTTTCTGATTTGATTCACGACTAGTTGTGAATCTCCCCGGATCGCCAGGTGTTGTATGTGTAGTGCTTGGGCAGTTAAGAGGCCTTTGAGTAGCCCTTCATGTTTTGCCACATTGTTGGTGCACAAGAACATAAATTGATAAGAAAATGGATGCATTTCCCTAGAAGGAAATGTGATGACGGTAGCTGCGCTACCTCCTTGCGTAGTTGATGCGTCATCAAAATGTAAAGTGTCTTTTAGATGCGATGGGACTATATTGACATTGCTAATGTGCTTGTTTGGGAATTCAGGGTCTATGGTAGCCTGGTCATCGATGGCTAAGGTCGTGAGTTGGGTTGATATGGCTTGACCCTTTTTTGACATTTGAATTACATAGTATAAATCAAACTCCATGGTTATTGCCTTCCATCGAGCTATCCTGCTACTTTTGTAGAGGTTTTTAGTGATAGCCTAAAGTATATTGCTTTTGTAAATTATGTTGGTTGTACTGTGGAACAAGTAATGCCTCCACTTTTTTAGTGCAAACACTATAGCAAGGCAATTCCTCTCCACCTCATTGTATTTTGCCTCATGTACTATTAGTGCATGGCTCAGGTAATACATTGGTATCTTAGAACCATCATCTCGCTTTTGACATAGCAATGCCATGATAGATGTGGCATAGGTGGTGATGTAGATGAAGAAGGATTTGTTCCTTTGTAGTGGATGCATGGTCGGGAGGTGTAAAAGCTCCTCCTTCAGGTTGTCAAAGGCTTGTTCACATTGGGTTTTCAACTTGAAATTAACCCCCTTCTTTAGAATATGTTGCATGGGGTATAACTTGTTGGTCAACCTTTCTATGAACCTTTGAATGAATTGTACTCTACCCTAAAAACCACTTAGCTCCTTAGGGTTTGTGGGAGGCACCAAGTTGATGATGGCCTTGGGTTTGTCAGGATTCACCCATATTCTAGCCTCCGATACCGCGAACCCTAACATGCATCCATTTTTTACCCCGAAGAGGCACTTCTTAGGATTGAGGCATAAGTCATGCATTTGACAACACTTGAGGACTATTCCTAGATCACGTGGGTGATTAGATTCCTATTTGGACTTGATAGCTATATCATCCACATAGTCATTTACTGTTTCTAGGATATGGTCACTAAAAATGTAGGTCATGGCTCGCTGGTATGTTGCTCCATTAGTTTTGAGCCCAAAAGGCATCCTGGTGTAGTAGAAGGTACCCCATGGAGTCATGAAATTTGTTGATAGCTGGTGCTCTGGGTTAATGTGAATTTAGTTATATCCAAAGAAACCATCCATGAAGGAAAGTAGAGCGTGACTAGCCATGGTGTCGATGAGCTGATCGATGTTCAGGAGTGGGAAGTTTTCCTTGATTGTTACCTTGTTCAAGTCCCATAAGTTTATACAGATGCGTATTCCTCCCATTTTCTTTGAAACCACAATGATGTTCGACACCCACTCTAAGTAGTCAATTGTGTGGATGAAAAAAGCTTGGTATAGCTTAGTGATTTCATCCCTCACAGTTAGTGCAATTTTTGGCTTAACTTTGCAAGCCTTCTACTTGAATGCCTTCATGTCTGGGTCTAGGATGATGTTGTGCTAAATTAGCTGTGGATCCAGACCCAGCATGTTGCTACACAACCATGTGAAGATATTGATATTGTATTGTAGAATCTTAGCTATGTTGTTGTGTGTTCGTGCATCTAGGAGGGAGCTGAGCTTTAACGTTCTTATCTCTCCTGTAGACGTGGTCATAGGTGTCTCGACGAGAGGATCCTTGGTTACGTCCCCAACCTCTTAGTCTAGGGCTTTGACTAGATGCTCAGGCTAGTCTAGGGATGCTTCTAAGGCTACTATGGTACTAGCTATGGTTGACCCCTAGTCTATCATCTCAGGGTTCAACTATCTCATGAGCTTGCCTTGTGGTCCTGCTAACGCTAAGGGTGTGAAGAGGTCATGATGGATTTCCATCTCTTGCTCGACCCACCAAGATGAGATAAAAGCCTAGTTAAGAGGTTTTTTCTGGAAGAGGTTGTGTATAATGTAAGTTTGCAAAGTAGTGATGAGATGCAACTTGTGAAATGTGATGATGTAAAGATAGAGTTTTCTAGTTTAAAGTCATGGCAGACCGCTAAGGTGCAAGAGTGTAGAATTGTTAAAGATCTCAAATTGCTGATGTAGAGTGTGAAATTGTAAAAATGTCAATATGTGAAATCCAGATTGCTAGTTTAATGTCATTTCAAAATTCTAAATTGTAACATGCAAGATTTTAACATGTAGAATGATAGTATGAGAAACAATAAACTACGAGTATGGATAATGTAAAACCATTAATGCAAGATTAGTCAACTGCTAACATAACAAACATGAAACTGCTAGAGATTGCAACTTCACCAATGTGGAAGAAGATGCAAAAATCGCTCATGTAAGAATGTGGTATTGTTAGTTTAATGTCATTGCGGAGTGTAAACGTAATAGGTTGAAACTGCTAGTTTAAGGTCTTTTTGGACCTATCATGAAAACAAATATATATATTTGTTGTTTTTGAGAAAGCACACAACTAACTTGAAGCATGTTAAGGATTTAATGCTAATAGTGCTATGATGTCATGGCGAGCATGCTACACTATACGATGCACTTCGTATTAATAGGTGAGAGAGAGCGGAAAGTTACCCTATCTTGTCATTATGACCATAAATAGCGGTTAAACCCTGACAATTTTACCATTCTCACCTTAAGAGTGTAGAGCCTGCATCAAAGCACAAGGTGATTTCGAATCACGAAGCAATTTTGATAGCAACTAGTGAGGTGAGTTTTATATAGCGAAGAGTGTACATCTGCAATTGGGACAATGGATCCTAAGATCCATTTGGTGCTTGCAAAGGTTGAGGAGGCAAAGAAGAGCCTAGGGCACATGACACAGTCATGCATTGCAACGTGGAAGAGCACACTATTGACCTAGTAGGTTATGCTCCCTATTCCCTTTTTTGGTTTACATTTTCTGTTATTCTTTATTTTTTTCTTGTGTTCTATTCGCTTTGCATTCATTTTTCGACTACCTATGTTTGCATTTTTTTCCCTTGAATTGCTACCATTGCTTCGGTCATGGTAGATGCATAGAAGTTGCGTCATTGTTGCATGTGAGGCCACTTAAATTGCCACCATCGTGGTTGTCATAACCGTGGGGGCTCAGGCAGCTGAGGTTGCTTGTTCTTTGAATGGTGCAATGTAAAACCATTAGAAGGGCTAGGCCATGTGTGATTTGATAGTGTGACATGTGTTTTGTTTAGGCATGTTGCCCATTTTTTTGTTGTTATGCTAAGCTATTTGCATGTTCTTTGTACACTAGGCCTTTGCGCCCTTGCTACGCTATGTGCGAGTGGAAGGTTATGCTACGCTATACATATGAACCATTAGGAACTACTGTATTGGTTTTGGGTATGATGCTATCATTTTGCAAACTGTGTTGTGCAGGGTATGGTTGAGACCTAGGCTGATTGTCCTAGAATTCAGAGGGGTCCTGTGCCATGTAGGAAGACCTATGGGCAATGCTCCTCCCCAAATATGTATGGGAGAGCAAGGGGTCTGGTTCAGGCTTGGCGCACAGGACTTCTTGCAATTCCTCCTTGATCACTTCAGCATGATCGTTTGGTCCTCCCTAGAGGGGGAGGAGGTGGTTGGCATCATAGAAGCCATCTTGCCTATGATGAGCTAAGGCATTTTGAGGTTCCTGACCAATGGGACAATCACGAGCAGGTAGGGTGAAGGATCTAGTTAGCGCCCAATAGGGTTAAGGTGCTTGGCTTGGATCTGGGAGATGATCGATTATAACTACTACTACCCTTTCAACACATTATTTCTGGAATGGTTTATGATGACATGCTTCCAGAACCCTCAAGGAACTATCTACATTGCTAACGGGTGAGTTTTGTAGCCTTGTTTTGGTATGTTTGTGTGACATTAGCCATAGTGGACTAAAGCTCATAGTATGTGTTTGCTACTAGGTTCTTCCTTGACAAGGATGGTATTCATGGCCTCCCAGGTATATTGACTACGACATAACTAGCCCTATAGGAATTCTCTTCTACTGAGAACCTACAAGCGGGTGTGATCGGGCAATGTAGGGTTGAGTACTAGACCTACCTAGACGCATATTCCCCCCTCTATGACCAATGGAGGTGGCAAGGTTGCTTAGATTGGGAGTGGGAAAAACCCTTCAAATCAATCATGGTTGAATGCATTTAGTTTGAATTCCAATAGTTCCCACTACCATATCGACCTAGTAGGTTGAGTGGTAAGTGTTACATGTTTAAATGTCTTTGCAAGTTTTGGATTTTTTGAGTCTTTGTGCTAAACATTTTGTAAACTTGTTGTAGGGGTGAAGTAGCCTAATTAGGTGATGGTTGTAACCATCAAGATGTAGGGGGTGAATGTCTACTTCAAGTATGGGGAAGTAGAGTAGAGCCAACGTTGGCTAAATGACAGGGCTTCGGACACGCTGCTCCAGAACATCAAAAAGATGGGGCTTATGGATCTATTTCTGATCTTGAATCTGAACATTCTCATGGCCAAGATGCTTACCTTGGTTAGATCTTATTTTGACAAGGTGGTCCATTTTAGCCTATGTGTGCATGACGTGCAGGTGGTGATTGATATCAATGACCAGCTGTTCGTGGATCTGTTCGGTGTCCCTGCTAATGGCATTCCGATAGGGTCAAGGTTCAAGGAAGAGTTGACCCTTCAGAAAGAGGACCTCCAAGAATGGCTAGGGCTCATCGAGGAGTGTAAATGGCTTCCTATGGATAAACTTGAGAAAGGACCTGCCAAGGAGTTCTACCCCATCTTATGTGATCTTGCATTCCCCCAGCTGCTCACCCAGGGAAAGGACCTGGGGCTTGAGCAAGCCTAGATAATATGTAAGATTATGGAGGATGGGACTCATTACAATTGGGCTAGGTCTCTATGTAAAGGGTTGTTGGGTGAGATCTTGGAGCATTGTACCAAAAAAGAGTCTTTTTCCAACAACCACTACACCTTTTACATAGGCTTCCTTAAGCACTTCGCAGAGTTCCTAGTGGTTCAAGAGTGAGGAAACTGGGTCTTGTGGAATCACAACTAGATTTCCAGATCATGGATTTGCTAGGTGTTCTAGAACATCAAAGCCCAAGATCCCACAAAAATAGTTGGGGATTCATTTTTTGTAACGACTAAGGATCGGGAGGCCTGCAACGTTCACGACTAGGATAGCATAGGAGAGACACCCCCCACCATGGATGGTAGCATATCATGGGGTGAGCATTTCATAGCTGAAATGGTTGCTAGCATATTGTAGAAGAAGAGGCCTCCCCCACCCCATCGCGTGGAGGAGGATGGGTGAAGACTACGACTTAAATTGTAGAGGACGCAACCTCCTATTGGTAAGTGCTTTTGTTCAATGTTTGTGTTGCTATTGTCTACTATGCTATGTCAAGCTAGATGGCGTATCGTAATGTAGCATCTGCCTTAGGATACTTGCTTTGAATTAATGCTAACGCACCTAAATATCAAAAGAAATAGAAGAAGAATAAGCAGGCGACGAAGAGGTGTTGGCCCTTAAGACAGGGATGATGAATAAAGGCACGGGGGCCCCAATCCAAGATAGAGGGGATCCAGTCAATAAGAAAGGAGCTCCTGCGTCTCAAGTAGGGACTCTGGTTATTTAGGAGAATCCTCCTACTAAGGAATCTCCCTTGAATAAACAAGATGCTAGTTTCTTCAAAAGAAAAGCACCAATGCATGAAGAGGAGATCCACTAGGACCTGGGAGGAACTTTTGGTGAAGCCTTTGCCATTGTTTTGCATCAGCCAGTTGAGGGACCACGACTAAATGTTGGTGAGTTTGTAATATATCTACCTTATCATAGTCCATTTGGGTCATTGCTAATGTATTTAGTCATGCAAAAGATGCTACTGGTAACACCACAGTACCCACTTTGATTCACACTATGCCTTGGGCTGAAATCACCAGCAAGTTTGTGTTTATGCAAGGGATTTTTTATGACATGATCAAGCACCTTCAGTAGGTGGACCCTAAAATATGTAAGTTAAAGTGTTATTTACTCTCAGGTTGTTATGCTAGAATTTCTTGTGTTTGCTACTTGTGTTATTCTAATGCCACTAGTGTGTTCTTTGTGTCATGGCACCCTCTCGACTCAAGTGGGATCCAACATGAACTTTGATGGTTGGTGCTGTGTCCACATTCCCAGCTGATGTAACCGAGGTATCTTTTTGTGTGTACGACAAGGTCTGCAAATGTTCTTTACACTTGATGTGCTCCCTATGGGTGTGTAAACATACCAACAAGGAATTATGGAAACAAGTCGAGAAGGTAGAGCAGAGGGAGATTAACCCGAGGGACAGGGTGGAGGATCTCAAGTTGTGGAACGAGTTCCTCATGGCTCGCAAAGCTAACAATAAGGATTGGCACACAGCTATGGTAGACCATGCGAGGTTTTGGATAGTTGTATGCCAAAATTTCAATACTACTTGCAAGTTGATAGAGCAGTGCATGCAGTGGACCTACTCGACCAGAAGTGTCAAGATCTAAAAGACCTCAACGCCAATATTTTCGAATGGGGGTAGACCCAAAGAAATGATAAGCATATGTATAAATAGGAGAATTTCACCCATCACAAGTTATCTGAAGATGTTTCTATGGGGGCATTTATGTACGAAGTGTTCGTAAAGGCCACTGATGCTTCTGAGGCTTACACCAGGTTCAAAGAGCAAGTCAAGGTCATGAAGTCCTCTAACCCAAAGGTGACCCTTTCCACAAGAGAGGCTACCCCATCATCAATGTGTACCTTTCAAATACAGTGTTGGCCTACCCAAATTGTGATGAAAAGTGGTACCATAGTCACTTGATCCTTTTCACGTGAGATAGCGGTGATCAACGATGTTAGCCCCTTGATAACAAATGGAGCTAAAGGTGTTAGTGGGTGGGACCATGTGGCCCCACCAGCAGGTGGTGCAAAGGTGGATGCTCGTGGTGGGACTTATAGGAAAAAAGGCTGTTGTAAGTTCTGATTAGCAGCTTGTGGTACTGGTGCACTACGTTGAGGCACATAGACTACGAATGGCTATTGGGGTGGCCTAAGATCATTTTCGATGCCGATGGTGTTGATGATGTAACCGACATCATTGGCATTGAGGAGATATGTGTAGACATACATAGATTGATTTTTAGGATGTACTAGGTTGCTTTTGTTCAGCACCATTTTTCCCTAGTCAATTAATCTCTGGATGTCATCTTGCAACACTAGGCAGTAATCTGTGTTGCGACCACACTGTTGGTGGTAGTCCCAAAACTTGTCTAGCCTGAAACCCCTAGGAATTGGAGGCTCATTAGGTAGGGCCAACGAGGGGTTCCTGAGGAGCTCACAGTAGCATTGATGTTTTACGGTTGCTTCTTCTGACATCTGTTTGTGTTGGATATATCCCACTGCCATCAGCTTTAGAAGTTCTGAGGGCTTAAGAGGTAGTGGGATGTACTTTGAGCAGTCCTTGCACTCAAAGTTGGGCTTGGGTTGCACAGATGTCTTAGGTGTAGGTATAACAGATCTTGGAATGTGGCCTAATTTGGGTGTAGGATTAGCCAAGGGCATGGATGGTTTCTTGCTATTGTTGTTTCTAGGTTTGGGCTTGACCTCAGCTATCACAGTGGCCACTATGGTTGTCGGTGGTTTATCCTTTTTTCTTCTTTGTGAAGGTGCTCTTATAAGTGATGTAGGCTAGGTCTTTTCTTTCCTCGACTGCATCTTATATGCTCTTAGTTTGAGCAAAAGCCTAACTAAGAAAGCTAGGAGTAAGGTAGTACAGTTTGGACTTGATGAAGTTGTTTACTGCACCCTTAAAGATAGACAATAGGTGGGCCTCCTTGATGGGCTCGCAAATCTTGTTAAGGGATGCACTCTAACACTACATGAACTTTTAGACTAGCTCTAGGGGGTTTTGCTTAATTCTCATTAACTGGTCTAGTGTGGTTTTAGGCATCAAGTTATACTTGAAGCATGTCACAAACTAGGTCAACAACTCTTCCAAACTTGAAATGGATAAGCATGGAAATGCATGGTACTAATGCAGAGCTTTCCCATCTAAGAACATGGTGAAGACATAAATGATCATGTGCAGCCATTGTTGTAGGAGCAGAGACTCTAACCTAAAAGTGACAAGATGTGCATTGGCATCTTCCTCCCCATCGTACTTTGTGAAGTGTGGAAGAGACATCTTAGTAGGAATCCATGACTTGTAGGAATTGCAGGGCTAATGGGGTCATCTTAGTAGAAGTCCATGACTTGTACCGTGTTAGACCCAGCAGCTTTGAGGCATTTTATTTCCTCAGTGAGGGTATAGATGAGTTGAAAATCTTGGTTTAGACCTAAAAATGCTATAGATGGTTGGGGGCTGCAGAGGCAACTCCCACATGTGGCATGGCTGGGGTGGTAGTGTGACCCACCGAAGATACTATTGGGACAACCCTTGCAAGCGGTGCTGCCTGTGTTATCCACCACTCTACCGGTGATGTTGTTATGGAAACAGCCATGGTTTGGGTTGTCGGCTGGATCACTTGTGTCACCGACAGTGTAGACCATAGTCCCGTGTTGGGTTGTACCATCTATGAGGCTTGTTGTATTTGAGAGCACACGTAGTGATACATCTGCGATGGTTTTGGGGTAGGTAAAGAAGCAAATGGAGATCACCATGTGGATGGAATGGGGCCCTCCATAGTGGGTGGAACAGACATGAATGTAGGAATAGAGGTAGAAGTCACATATATTTGCAAAGTAGGCACAATATGCGCATGTGTCAGGGTAGCCGCAATTGGCATATGTTGCATTATAGGAATGGACTGCTAAACCATTTGCAAAGGGATAGTAGCTACAAATGACATAGGTGAAACAGGCAAGAGCAAGTGTTAAAACATCGTAGAATTGGCATGGCTACCCATAGCAGCTATAATCGCAAGTTGTGGAAGCATAGGTGTAATTACAAAGGTAGCGGTAATGAACGAAAACTTGGCCCAGAAGGACTGGGTAGGAGGGGCATGGTCGGTTGGACCTCCCTTGTCCGATTGGAAATCAACTTCCTCCTGTCCATCCTGGAAAGCATCATCTTGGTTGGACACTATGTTTTGTTACTTCCTAATCCTAGCCAACTATATTAGTTTGTCTAGAAGCCTTTTTTACGCTTGTGTTAAAGGTAAAGAAACATCGGGAGTAGGAAAAAATTCCTTCCCATTGCAATAAGTGAACTCGAAGCTATGTTTATCCTTGAGTTCATGTAGTCCGAAGGTAGATTGGCTTACACCTTTGCATAAAGGAAACTATAATGTGCGTGTTTCTAGGCCAATCCCTTAGGTCCCTGATTTTGGATTCTAAGAGATCAGCGTGCTTCTAGCGTTAGATTTAGCGGTTGTTCAGCACCAGTAGTGCCTTGAACTGTGACAGGAAGCTCAACGTTGAAGGGAACTTCCATGTTGAGGGCATTGGTAGAAGTAGTTGAAAAAGCCATTACAAGCTAACTAGTTTTGCAAAAGGCACAAAAAATTATGCAAAAGAACATGACAACAAAAGAACAAGGAAACTAGAGAACAACAAAAAGAAAGCTTTACGTCTTGCTAGATTCCCAAAGAACTATCAAGGTGATCGACCTGAACCACACAAGGCATAAACAACCATAAAAGGGTATCATGATTATGCTAGTGCAGGATAGGATGCAGAGTGCGTGCAAGACTAAGATAAGTTTAGCTAACTAGCAATGGCTTCACGTCTCGCAGGGTCCTAGAGGAACCATCAAAGAGATTGATATATACCACACAAGATGGGGTATAGAACACATGAAAAACTACGAGGTGGGTAGGCTAACTAGCAAACAAGTAGGATTTATGTCTCATGGGGTTCCAAAGGAACCATCGAGGTGACTAACCTGTACCGTGCACGATGGGGTACAGAGTGGATGTAAGACTACAGTAAGGTGGGCAAGTTAACTAGCTATTAAAGGCTTTATGTCTTGTAGGGCTCCATAGGAATTGTTGAAGTGATTAGTCTGTACCACATGCGATGGGGTATAGCACACACGTAGGAGTACCATAAGACAAGCTAATTAACTAGTAATCAGAGGCCTTGTGTTCTATAGGGCTCTTGAGGGACCGTCAAAGCAATTGATCTACCTTGCACAAAGCGTAAAAAACTATGAAAGGGTATCACATTTACGCCTATGTGTATCAGGGTACAGAAGGCTTACAAAACTACCGTGACATGTAGAAAAGGCACCAAAAGGCCCTCCTTCTAGTGCCAAAAAACTATAGCGACCGAAAACATCTGCGGCTGGAAAACATCAAGGGGTTTGTGCACATGATAGTTTTGACCCCGCATCCATGGGAGGGTAGTGCTAGTTGTGTACAGATACGGGGGTGTCTTGAACGGTTTGGTCAATTAGATAGGGAATTAATCAACATCTATATAGCCTTTTGCAAGATAAAATTTGAAAATAGGGATGAAAATACGAAGTAATGCTTGAAAGTAAATATAGTAGGAAATAATGCAACATGCAACAATAAGCAGGAAATAAAGTAAAGTGAAATTAGAAAAGTGCACCGATTCGAAGCTACAAGTTTGCTCTATCAAGGTGGATATAGTCGGTTTCATAGCATGATAGAATGCAGAGATCCTGAGAGTAAGCAGGATATGTAGAGCAAGGCAGATTGTGTACTCGGGCATAGGCTTAGGAGCTTACAATGCAAGGATTCTACCAAGGTGGTAGAAGAGGGACAACACAAAATATCAGCTGGGAATGCTAAATGTTTGTAGTGTCAAACAGAAATCTTACAATGCTTGATGCTACAATGTGCCAGGGAAAGAACTTGCATTGCCAAAGAGAGGAAGAGTAAGAAAATTGGCCAAAAATTAGAATCCTTTTGCAAAGAATGTGCAAACTTGCTGAAGATTCAAACTCTTCATTTTTTTAAAAAACATTCAAACCCTTTGAACATTGCTCATTGTGGTATTTATAGGACCAAGGGCACATGAAAGGGACGATTTAGATGCCACGTGCCCTAGACTTCCTTGACCTACTTGTGCTGCACGTTCCAGTATGACCGTTGGATGTGTATGACCATTGTCACTATGGATCTGCAATGCTGCAACTGTGAGCCTACCATGTCATAATTGCATCATCAGCATCTGGAAACGTGTGTCAATGGTCCAATTAGGTGAAGTGCATTGATGTTGCATAACCACCCACATGCTTTGCTGTGTGACATAGCATATCATGTTCGGCATAGCGTAGCATGTTGTCCCTTGTTTCACTACACATATGCTACATACCTGCTATGCTATGCTACGTTATGTACATAGCGTAGCATAACATCTGGTCTTAGTTGTGAAGACTTGGCCAATCTACAAACCTTGCTTCCTGCACTGTAGAACTTGCAACCTTGCTAGTCTTTCGCTTTGAACTATCTTTTGTCTCTTCCGCAGGATTGCTACGCCTCATTGTGCCTTGTAGCTCAACATAGCATAGCAGCAGACATGGTCCACTGCTTCCTAACAGAAAGGGACATTGCTGTTGAACTTGAAGTTGGGTAATGAAACTAGCTGTATATTTTTTGCTACGCTACACTACACTATGTAACATAGCATAGCATGGCACTTCACTTTGCAAATGTTTTCTAAAGCTTGCTACGTTACATGGTGGGGTGTAGTGTAGCATAGCAGACTTCATGACTTAGAAAACTTGCCGAACTATTTTGCACATTTAGAATGCTACTTACAACTCTGTGCATCATTTATAAGTAGGTTGTCGGCTAGGAAAACTACTTAGGTGGATAGGCAAGATGATCTGTAGAGCATGTTTATAGCTAAAGTAGAAAATTTTCCAAACCAGCCGACCTGCATTCAGAGTGTTCTCCTCTCGAAGAACTTCCATAGCATTGCATGAATTGCAATGCCTGGTGAAGCAAAAATGACCTCACTTTTTTTGAGGTGTTTCAGTAGGGATAGTTCTAAATGCATCGCCCATAGGCCATGCTGTTGCCCCTATCCTGCCACCCATCATGGCTCCACAACCAACCTCTTACACCTCAAGTTTGGATCAAGATTTCCATCTTATTCAAACCCTTACTGAGGAGGTTAAACACCTCAAGGTTATCGATTTTGACATAGTACAGGTCATGGATTTCTACCATGATGATCCTATTAGTCTGGAAGTATCCATCTTGTCGTTACATCCTGGGATGCCACTTCCCCATTTTACAAAATATAATGGGGAAGGTGATCCCAACACTGATCTAGTTACCTTCAGGTTAGAGTCATTGTTGCTACAAAAATGGCCACATACCATCATATGTGTCTTTGTTATGCCCCTAACGGGTAAAGCTTTAGATTGGTATTGTGCACTTCCATGCTCTTCCATCTCGACCTTGGAAGAGCTACTAACTCAGTTCATGGCTCATTTCAAATACAACCTAAAATCAGAGGTCATGCTAGACTAGTTAATGGGAGTTAAGCAAGATCCACTTGAGCCAGTCCAAAATTTTATAAAGTGGTGGAGTTCCACCTTGAATGAAATCTGTGAACCCATCACAGAGGCCCATCTTTTGGCAATCTTCAAAGGGGCATTCAATGAATTTATTAATTCTAAACTGTATTACCTCGCTCCCTCAACCAAGCCTTCACTCAGACTAAGAGCATCCAAGATGTGATAGAGGCTAGCAATGACCCAATGTATGCGGTCTATAAAAATTCCCACAACAAGAGCAAAGAGAAGGGAAAGGCTACAACAACAGTAGTAGCAGCCATGGCCAAAGAGGCCAAAAAGAAATATAATAACAAAAGGATGACTACAGATTTTCTAAGGCTATAGTTATCTCAAACAACATTGATTAGCAAATAGCATTGGCCCCTGAGACCTCGCGTCACCCGAAGCCTAATTTTGAGCATAAAGGTCACTCAAAATATATGGCTCTACCTGTAAAGCCTTCAAAACTTCTGAAGTAACTTTTGGAAACTAGTCACATTCAACATAAGAAGGTGTGCCACATATGGCATTGTAAGCTACTTAAGAATCCCTCCTTGGCACTCCCAAATGAACCACCAGTTCCCAAGAACTTTAGGCTAGACCATTTTTGTGACTACCACTAGCTGTGTGGTTATGACATAGACTACTGCTAGGCATTGAAAGATGACATTCAACATATGATCGAGCAAGGTAAGTTGATCTTAGATAGCAGTACTCCAGTCTATCTAGAAAACTAGTCGATGCACATGTACCAAGACCCGTTAAATGTAAATAACATAGGGTACACTATCAACGTGGTGGGTATTAATGGAAAAGGCCCAACACAACCAAAGAAACCCTTCGTGCTGCATGTGCCTCCTCACCCACCTTAGATGACAAACCCATCGAGATCGACAGGCGTGGCTTAGCAACAACCTTTTATCCTCCGAGTTCCACCTTGGATGTATGTTCCATAGCCAATTGTCATTAAATCCATGGCCTAGCCCATGCCCACACCTAGGGAACCCTTTGTCATCAGGGTGCCAAATCCATTAGTTGCTCCTGCTATGCAGCGGAAAAAATCTAAGTCAATGCCCCAACCTAAACCTACAATGAGAGGAGAAGGATGTGTGATAAACAAAGTAGCCAATGACTTCCTTATGCTTGGGTTTCCTAAGCTTATGCCTCTTTCCTTAGTCCCCTTGGCTCCTCCTTCCTCTAAAAAGGACAATGTTATGTAGACATGACCATCTTGTCCCTGCCCAAGAAAAGACAGTCCTCAACTAGAGATCATTCCTTCTCGAGAGATCTATTTCTTGGGAAGAATGGAAGAAGAGAAGGGCAAAAAAAAAAAACCAAACCATGGACACAATATCCTCGACAATATTATGCAAGTTAATCAGGCTCTAAAATAGAAAATTACAATGCTCAGCCTGTATGACTTGTTGATGACATCCAAAAAGCATCAAAAAGCAAAATGGCCTTAAACTATCAATGGCCCACTACGGCCTAAAACTAGAAATTCTATTTATTCTTTTTCATGTGTGATGGCCTGGCCCAAAATGGCCTTAAACTATTAGTGGCCCGAAATGTCCTTAAACTATCACAGGACTGCAGTGGCCTAAAACATGTAACCTTTTTGACAATGCATCTTTCTTCATAAACATCAAAATTAAAATTGAAAAAAATTATTTTACAATCACCATTAACCAACATAAAAACCAAAAAATGTTATCCTTTATTCCCTTTCATTACAATAAAATGTTTGGCCAACATTGCTACGCTACACATCCCCTTTGTTACCACCTTCATCTACATCATCCAACTCCACATCCGCCTCATGAGGATCTTCATCATAAGGATCTTCTTTGGGTGGTTTCTCTTCATGGCGGTGATCCTCTCTGTGAGGATCCTCCTCATGGGGATTCTTTTCATGGGGGTGATCCTCTTTGTAAGGCTCCTCCTCATGGAGATTCTCTTCGTGTTGATCCTACAATTTGAATATGAAGCAAACGTTAGCGTCGCCATCAAAATCACAAGTAAGAATAATACAATAGTAGCATAGCTTACCTGTGATGGCCATGCATCGACTGCAAAATGATTTTGTTCTAGGCTAATTGACAAGCATCACATAATCTCGTCTTCAGTGAGCTCTGCCCAAACAACATCTCCTAGATCAGTTCTAGCCTTTACCTTCCCCTTTTTCACAGGAGTCCACCAAGGTGGTTTAGGGAAAAAGGAAGGGACAATAGTCTCCTTGCCAAGGAGGGTCATCTCTCTCTCAGGGGAGGTACTCATTGTCACTTGCTCTTGAAACATTTCATATGCTCCAGAAGCACCGATGACATTGAGGAACAGCTGGAGGGACTGTACATCAACCGTGGAATCCCTGAAATGTTGTGGTAAGTAGCACATTATTTCTTATACATGTGCTTATGATTTTTCTATTCCTGCAACCATTCTTGGAACCTCACACTGAAGTCCTTTCAGTCTTGGTTCTTCTAGGCTAGGAGATCCATTTGCATCCATTGCTTAATGAGCTCATGGCTAGCTTGGACATTGTTCTTGACGACCATCCAATAGTAGGCGTAGTCAATCACAGCTATCCACCAATTCCCGTCATTGGTATCTCGAGCTTGCAGAAATTTGTTCCTAGACTCAAGGTCCTCAACCCTAGTAGTTAGGGCCCTTTTCTCTTTTTTTTTTTTTGCTTTTTCAACCTCTTCTAGAGATCTTTGTTGATGTTCTAACTTTCCCAGAGAGAATGGGCTGAGCGTAATGCACATTTATGCATCTCATCGTAAATGCAGCATGGCACTTTGCTCGCCTCTAGTAAGGGTTCAGAGGTAGCATCTACATCAATAGGCTCTTTAGGATCCCATCTATGGTGAGATGTTGTGACATGAAGATGACAATTAGACATGGATAGGATAACATAATGTCACAATTTCAAAAATTCTTGCATAACAATAGCGATGTACCAATCTCAGGATTGGTTCACTCCAAGAGATCGATCATGTCATTCACAATTCCCTCCATGAAAGAAAATTTGTTAGGGGCCTCGGCCCAATGTCAAGTAGGGGTTGATGATGAAGGTACACCACTGTTCTCAAAAGTTCCTACTACGTAAGCAAAACAAGTTAAACATAACATAGTAGATAAAGGAAAAATTTGAGATGCTACAATAATGCAAAGCTCATATCCCGGAAACCCTTAGGGGTATTAGTAGGAGGATTATCCTTCAAGAAAATGTCAAGAAATTAGTCAAACTCACCAGCGACAAACTGCTCCTCCCTTTCTAGCTCATCCAAAAGGGCTGCGGCATCCTCTACGCTCGTCTTCCATTTGGAAATAGGAGCCTATGTTCTACCTATGTTGTTAATAGGGGTCTCCTTTTCGAAAACTGGGGCCCCTTCCCCACGCCGTAGGACTATGGCCCCCATTTCAAAGACCTGTCCCTCTACATCTTTCCCTTTTCCTGTAAAATGCATCATAGTTTACAAAAAAAATGCTTTACTCACTTTTCACGAGTGCTATGTGATGCAAAAATCTATATACATAGTGTAATATACATAAACTAATCACACATCCCTCTACTTACTAGCTGGGGTATGGTTCCTGGGAAACTTAATGTACCATTTCCTTCCCTCTTCACTAGTTGGGCCGAGAGACTCCATAACCAAATGACTCTTTTTTCACTGAACCAATGAAGCTACTATTTCTACTTCCAGGCACTTCACCCTCAATGCACTATTGATGTAGGAAGGGGATGCTTCACCCACACTATCTTGGCCTCGAACGGGAGGCACCACCCAATCCCTAGTCATTAATGAAAATGACTCCCCGATACCTTTAGGAGGATCTTAGGATCAGACTATGTAGAAGACCTAGGAAATCCATGGCTTGGAGATCTGGTTATGATCTTGTTGCACCTAGACTCCATCCTTGAGAACCATCAGGAATTTGGCAAAATGCATGTTGAAATGAGACTCAAGCTTCTTGTGAAGCTTGATCATTTCAGCCTACAGGCCTTCAGTAAGGTACTTGGCCCAATTATATCATGTCCCCTCCTCCATAACCTCCTACATGATCCAATCCTACTCTATTCCAAGCATTTTTCCTTAGGAGAGTAGCTTGGGAAAAGCGTAAGCTCGGAAGAGGGGGTAAATGGTGATAGCCACCTCTAGCTTGATCTTCTCAGTGTAGATGTCTTTTGGTTCTTTTCTAACCCCTATCCACTCCTCTATGTCCTTATGATGTTTAGAAATCCTTTTTTATCTTTCTTCCACTAGGAAACCATCAGAAGGAATGCCAAAAAAGTTTGCGAATAGTTGAGCATTAATATCAAAACTCACGGGCACATTACACACACACATGTGAAATTTCTTAGCTTGTTGGCTAAAGTAGTCTACTAGGACCAACATTTCAGCTACTATGACATTAGGGGTTATAGCTAGAAATAGTTCCATCAGTCCAACTTCCTAAAGGTTATTGGTTATGGTAGTTGGGGCTGCTCCATGGAAAAGCCAACGTTGCGCTTCATTTATGTCACCATAACGGAAGAAGATGGTGGCTATGTCACACCCAAAGTCTATCACTATGACCTCCAATGATTCTTTAACTATAAACATAAAAAAATGTTAGAAAAAATTATAAAATCTTATACATTGTCCTCATTCTATAAGGTCACATAGTTGATCTGTGTAGCATAACTTACTACATCCAAAAGGCAAAGGAAACGGTGGCATGTTCTCTTGCATGTTCTCAATGGTGATGGGATAATCCAAAGTCCACTCCTTATCTAGTCATCCAAAGTCTTTACACTTGACAAAAAATTTGGCATACCGAATAGGGTAGTGTTGGATTTCAAATCCTAGTTTTCCCAGGACACCAGCACGTACATTGCTAATGGAAGTGAATTCCTTCATGGCTGTTTAGGCCATAGATAACATGTTCATATCACCTTGGAGATCATCTACATTGATAAAAAACCTATGCCACATTATATAGAAAATTTTTACACTTGACACAAAATCAGACAATAGTTAACACATCATAATACCTTGATAGTACTTACTAGCTAGCATAGTACATGATGCCAGGTGTGTTCTGAAAATAGGTTGTGAGATGATGAGCTATGCACTACAAAAACTACCCAAACCCTTGAAATGGTGCAAGGTCTATCTATGAAAATGATGATAAATGTAATATGACATATTTTTCTAGTGTAACACTTGACCATTATAAGCAAGACAATAGAACCCTACTTTTTCTATGCAAGGGTATGATACCTAGACTCCTGACAAGTTATGTGTTGTGTTTGTACAACATTACCCACGATCACCCAAACCCTTGCGATGGTGCAAGGTCTAACCCTGACAATGATGATAGGGGTAATATTACAAACTCCCATAGCGTAACTAGCATAGGCAAGTATTGGTACCTAGCACAGTGCACATTTTTCAAAACAAATACAAATTACAACATAATGATAGAGAAAATGACCTAACACATATATCACACAAGGAAGGTGAAGAACAACTTACTAGGCGAGTGGAGTAGCCTCCTAAGTTTCAACTCGTACCTTTGAAATTCGTCCCAAACTTTCCTATACTTCATCGATCCTTGCCAATTTGGTGTGTTTGATTTTAGGCTTCAGTGCCATTGTTATGCCTGAATAACCTTTACGAAATCATCTAATTATGATTTCCTTCTACTTTAGCCTAACTCAAACTCATTATATTTATAGATTTCTTTGAGGATGAACCATCTACTTATAAGTGTGATGGTAAAAACTTGTTGTTTTTTATGTCCGATTAGCACAGAACGTTCCCAAAACATAGGCATGTCAGTTTGACATGAAGCGTAAAGATCACACCATTAATCTCATAGATATCACATTGATTGTGGTTCAAAAAGACCCTAAACTAATGCATAGCTTATCATCTCGTAATCCCGTCGCATGTACTACAGTATGCAAAAAATCCTAAATTAGCTATTTTGCCATGCTAGCCACACCACATTATACTTTCAACTATAGTTTGCAAGAACTTTAAGACTAACACCTTGGAAACCTTACTTGTTGTTGTATTATGAACTCTATATATTGTAACGGTCTGCTAAGACCTTAAACTGATAGCCGTTTAGACACATACCTCTAAAGCCTTGTATCATTTCACCATGTTGACAAAAGCAATGTAACAACTTCCATTCTTGGTGGTTTTGCAGGTCAGTTTGCAAATGGATGAAGCTTTACTTGCACTGATAGCCCTAACAGGCCCATATAGGAAAACTTTTAGACAACCTAATATTGCAATGATAGGAACTGACACCTTCTCCTATGACATAACCATAGCAGCCTCAGATGTATCCCCAAATTGGCCTGAACCCTAGACCTAGAGGCTAGTGATTTGACTAAGGATTCCCTCACTGAAGTCCCTATGGTAACACACAAAGGAGAAAGCAATACCTTGAAGATTAGTTCTCTCCTTGACCAAAAAACACATAATGATATATCTCAAGTTCTCCAAGATAACATTGCAGTGTTCGCATGGTTGTATGAAGACAAGTTAGGTTTAGACCCATGACTAATACAGCACAACATATTGTTAGACTTGTGTATCAAAGCAGTTAGATAGAAAGCACAGAAGATTAAGCCCAAAATCGTGTTGGTAGTGCATGATGAAATCACTAAGTTATATCAAGCTGGTTTCATCCGTGTGGTGGATTACTCAGATTGGGTGTCAAACATTATTGTTGTTTCTAATAAAATAGGAGGAATATGCATCTGTATAGACTTCCGTGATCTAAAATAGGCAACGATTAAAGAAAATTTCCCATTACCGAGTATTGACCAACTTATCGATACAACAAATGGACATGCTTTACTATCCTTCATGGATGGGTTTTCGGGGTATAATCAAATCCGTATCAACCTAGAACATCAATTGACTACAACTTTCATGAGCCCTTGGGGAACTTTCTAGTATACCATGATGCCTTTCAGGCTATGAAATGTTGGAGCAACTTATCAACATGCCATGATGTATATCTTTAACGATTACCTTTTAGAGAGATTGAATGACTACGTAGATGACATAGATGTTAAGTCTAGAAAGTCGGTAGATCACCCAAAGGATTTAAAGTTAATCCTTAAACGATGTCTTAGGAATGACCTACGACTCAACCTAAGAAAATGTGTGTTCGGAGACAAAATCAGATGCATGTTGGGGTTTGTACTATTGGAGGCTAGCATAAAAGTTGACCTTGACAAAGTTAAGGCCATCGTTAACTTGGCACCGCCTACAAACGTCAAAGAACTACATGGGTTGCAAGGTAGGTTATATTTTATCAAGAGGTTCATCTTGAAGATGATAGATAAATTACACCCTATGCAACATATTCTCAAGAAGGGGGTCAACTTCGAGTGGATCGAGGACTGCCAGTGTGCTTTTTTCGACCTAAAGAAAGAGCTGTTACATTTGCCAACAATTTTCCTACCACAAAGAGATCAACCTTTCTACATTGACTTGGCAAGTTCATATGTGTTCATAGCTGAATTTTTGTCTGAAAAGAGGGACGACAGGTTGGACATCCCTATCTATTATCTAAGTCATGCTCTATTTGCATACAAAATGAGGTACAATGAAGTAGAGCGTAACTTTTTGACATTGGTTTTTGCACTCAAAAAATGTAGACACTATATTTTTCACAGCCAGGTTAACACAATTTTCAAGAACAACATTCTATGGGCCATTACAAATAATTTATACGAGAGTAGTAAGATAGCCTAATGGAGAGCCATCATAGCAGAATTTGACTTGCACTATGTTGGCTAATCTTCCACGAAAGGTGAAGCGATATCCAACCAGCTCATAACATTACCTATTAACGATCAAGAAATGATAGAGCTTGAGTTTCCAGAAGAACATGTACATAGTTTAAGCCCCGTATCAACAGGCCTCGAAGTGACATTACACTTTGATGTAGCTTTAACTACTAGAAGCAGTAGTGCTACCACCGTCATCATGCTTTCCCCTGAGGATATTTGCCCATTGGCTTACCACCTAGCGTTTCTTTATACAAACAATGTGGCAGAATATGAGGGGCTCCTTAGGGGACTGTTAGCAACCAAAGAACTGAATGTCCAACACCTAGAAATCTAAGGTGATTTAATGCTCATTGTTAATCAAATTATAGAAATCTATGCCTACAAAGCTATGCATCTACAACCTTATTGTAATATGGCTAAAGATATTTTGAAACAATTCACAATGACTAACATATGACATGTGCCACATAGTGAGAACACTATAGCTGATGCACTAGCTATGCTAGCTTTAAACATGCCACAACATTTGTTCACCACCTTGCCTACTTTAATAATGGAATGTATAGATCATGTCATCCAAGCAGCACAAATCTCTTTCTTAAGTGTGGAAGGAACACCAGAATGGTAAGACAACATTAAAACCTACCTTCTACATGGCGAACCACCGCATGAGTTAACATTCACACAAAAGGATGCAATCCGCAAGCATGCCAAGAAATATGTCATCATCAGAGACAGTACTCTATGTAGGCGCTCTTTTGATGGGGTATTGTTAACCTACATTAATAATGACCAAGTGCAAAGGATAGTTAGCGAAGTCCACGAGGGTCTATGTGGAGGACACATATCCCTGCGAGCCATGGTTGTTAAAATTAGATGCTTAGGGTATTACTGGCAGTACATGGAATGATATTACCTTACCAAATTTAAGACATGTGATACCTACCAACGTTATGCAAATATAATACATGTGTCACCAACTGAGTTGCATACTACATAGATCACTTGGCCATTCCAATGATGGGGACTAGACATCATAGGTTCCATCACACCAAAGTCTTCCACATGAAATATTTTCATTATCATTGCCACTGAGTACTTCACAAAGTGGGTTGAGGCTATTCCCTTGTGAAAGACTACATCTCAACAAGTTTGCCATTCTATCTTGGATAACATAGTAACTAGGTTTGGGCTTCCCATGAAAATTGTGATCGAAAATGGGCCACAATTTAGTAGCACCAAAACCAAATCATTCTACAATAACCTTGGTATTAAGCAATCTTTCTCATCACCTTATTACCCACAAGCAAATGGTCAAGTAGAAGCAACAAACAAGGTGGTTATCAATTTATTGAAAAATATGCTCAGTAGCAATAAGAAATGATGACATGAGAAAATCCTCTACATGCTATGGGCCTATCGTACGACATGCAAAATAACTAAAGGTAGGACACCCTACGGCCTAGTCTACAGATCTGAAGCAGTGTTTCCCCTTGAACTATAGGTTCCCTCACTATGGATGGTCCTCTCCATAGTTATAAATGAGACTCAACACAATGAGTCCAAGATCGTGGATCTAGACTCAATGGAGGAGAAGCACATCCAAACACTCAACAACATAAGAAAATATCAGGACTGGCAGAGGCAAAAGCATCATTGCAACCTGCATCAATGACCGATTAAGAATGGATACTTGGTCCTTAAAGCTATTCATGAGCCAGTGAGAAAATTCTTTACAAGTTGGGAAGGCCCTTCCTTGGTCGTCAATGCATATGACAATGGAGCATTCAGGCTAGCGAATATCAATGACAATGAACTTCCAAATCCAGTGATTTATATGTACCTAAAATGGTAACACATTTAGATGTTAATTTAGCTTAAATGCAAGGTAACAATCATCTGCTACGACATAAAATTGGTGCTATAACAAACGTCCTCTATGACTTAAAATTGGTGGTGTTGTACATGTATGCTATGATATAAAATTGGAATTTCTTGGATGCATCTGCCACAACACTAAAATGGAAAAGATTTTGACCATCCATCATGACGTGAAACTGGCAAGGTAAGCATCCATCTGCTGAGATGCTAAACTAGCACAGACTCATCCTCGGGTAATGACATAAAACTGACATCCACAACATAGTCTGTTGGGACCATAAACTAGCTCTTCCACCATCTGCTATGATGTAAAACTAGCACACTTCAATATGCCCAAACTTTAAATCAGGACCATGGTTTGCTATGACTTAAAACCAATAACAACAATCTACCAAAACATAAAACTGGGATCTGGAAATAGACCATCCATGAAACAAGCATACTTGGTCATTCTTGCATGACATCCATATCAGAAAGAATAGGTAGGGTGTTGGAGTAGAAGAAACACAAATACCCCCTAGCATTCTACTAATTCCTCAAATATTCCGAAAGGCATACTACTGATCCCTTGGAGATGCCACTATAATGGCCACTCAGCAATTGCAACTCTTGGGGTCAGAATCACAAATTGGAGCCTCAAGGAAACTATGGTCACCCATAGCCTTGGTTGCCTCCAGCCGCCACTACCACTAGAGTTTGGCTTCATAGATTCATCTGACTAGCTCTTTACCCAGTTAGATGGATAAGATGAATCTAGCTGTTGACAACAAATTCCTAAGGTGTGGTATCAACAAAGGGACCCTTGCCTCTTTCTACGGTCCCCTCTCCATGGCATGCACTCCTCTTTTTCCTTCGAATGGCACTTATTTCGATAGCATCCCCATCGATTAGGACAACTGCTTCTATTATCTATTCTTTATTACATTTTTGTAGGTTACTTTCTACAATAATTTTGTTCAAAAATACATTTACTAGGAGGGCAAGGTGTCACAACATTCTGAGGTGGGTACTTAGACTAGCCTAACTGCTTAAGAGTGTAGAACCTACCTTTTCTCCTCCAGATACTTTACCTTCCCTTTTTTCCTTTCTTATCCTTGTACCTAGCCTTACTTTCTCCTCCTATTTGTATCAAATGTAAAAATACAAGGAGCCTTTCACACATGATAACCATCAAATCCATGAAATGGTGTAACAGAACTTTCCTCATGGAATGCATCTGTAGACAAGTTAAAACCTTATGCAAACATGGCATAGCTTGCAAAAAAAGGGAAAAGCTAGGCAAAATGGATGAAACACATCTTGTCCAAGCCATATAGGCATAACGCAACTCATTGAGGCAAGTCCCACATATACAATATAGGAGTGTAACCCCTTGCAAAAACACCTCTGAGAAGTTATCTAATAGCATGTTTGTGAAGTGTGCTATTCACACTTGAGTCTTCCTTGAAACTCTCTCCCTCACACTTGTAAAGTTCCCCTTCTACCCCTTACGCTTCCAACCTTCGTACTTCCAGGTTTGACAGAGCAACATTTGGGAAGAAATTGACAAATGGTATTGGCATCTTTACCTCTGTGGTATTTCATTCTTTGTCGACATCTCTTGTGTAATCCCCCCAAACATCAACAAAGAGGGGCCATTGAAACACTGTGAAATTTCAAGACTTCGATGATTCAAAAAAGTCTCGAAGTTTAGTTAATGATCTCCATAAGGATAGCATCAAGACATTCTAGTGATAAAAACATTGAAAATAGTGGCACATCTCAGCAAGTTTTCTTTTTTCAGCTAAGGGCTTGCTCTGCTATGCTACGCAGCTCAGGGTAGTAGACTTTAAGAGGACAAAATAGAACAAGGGATGCACAATGATAATGCTTCAACTTTGCAAGTTAGCCATATGTCAAAAATCTTAACTTTTGGCATATTACGCCATGTTATGCTATGTAGTGTAATGTAGAGTAATGCAAGCAGCACAGTTGATTTAGCTGCAACATCAAGGATAACAAAATTCAAGTAGTAGCATTCATTATGCCACAATACGCTTCTTAGCGTATCCCAGCGTAGCTACAGGATAGTTTATTATCGAAGATCTAGAGATCCTTCAATGCTAAAGATAAGGGTGGTTAGCTATACTAAGCTTTAGAGTGTAGCACAACATAGTGTCACAAGCTTCAGCTATAGCACATCATGTCAACGATATTTTGTGGGCCCATGACACACGTCATCTAAACCACATTCTTTTCCTAATCCTAATCTTATAAATACCTTGGTGGAAAACACTCGAAGGGTTAGCAATTGTTGGCAGTTTTGGAAAAGATTGACGAGAGATAAGAAAGAGTTGACAATAAAAGAGCATCAACGATGAAAGAGAGAAGCTTTTGGCTAGAGATTTCAAGTTAGCAAACACTTTCCTTTGAGCCTAACTCCCTTGTGCCCAGATTGGCTAGCAAACAAGGTAGATTGGCCTTTTCTTGTTTAATTTCTAAATAGCTTCTTGTTGGTGGCAGATACTTCATCCAAACTGGAGTTCTCTTGTAAATCTCATTATATTCATCATATTTATCTATAAGTGGATCCCAAATCTCAGGATCTTGCTTGTTCCAAATTTAATTCCTTGTGCCCTGTTTACATTGAATTTTATAGTCATTTTTCATAGTTTACATCGTCTTCATTTCCTTCAAGATCCGATCTTAGAGCCAATCTCATTTTCTCATCAATTGATATTATATTCTCATATCAAATCATCACCTCGTTACCTGATCGTTAACAAGTTTACTAGCTAAGTAAGTCCCTATCTGATCGACAACACCATTCAAGACACCTCGGATTCATTTTCTCCAACATGACCCTCGCACGAATCTAGGGTTGGAACTTTGTACAATGGAAATCCTCTTGGTGTTTTCAACAATTGACTTTTTCCATCATTACAGTAACTAATCCTCATCCTAGACCTTATAAAATGCATTGGTTGTCTTGATATTTTTCCTAAGAGGTAAGAAAACATTACAGATTAAGATTCAAAATTGGAGGTTTTCATGATGTTGTGAAGTGTGATGTGCTTCCAATTAATTGTGCTAATGTAATTCTTGAGAGACCTTCAAATTTTGACAATGGTGCTCAGTTTAATGGATCAAGAAACATGTGGAGTGTAGCTAGAACTAGTGAAATTCATGAGTTGATTCCCATGATGGCTAAACAAGTGAGGCAACAAAGCTCACATAATTCTCTCTTAATCCTTCTATGAAAGATGGAATATATTAAGGATTGTGATGAAACAAGTTTAGGATTTTTTGTTATCATAACATTTTCTAGTAACTGTGATGATGTGTATACTAAACTTCCCATAGATGTAATAGGCTTAAAGGAGAAATTTTTAAATGTGTTTAAAGGGGAATTAGATGGATTCCCAGTAATTAGAAATATACAACATTAGATTGAATTCATTCTCAGTGCTACCATTCCAAATTAAAGAGCTAATCAAATGGTACCAAATTAGTGGGTTGAATTGTAAACATAAGTAGAGGAGTTACTTACAATTGGCTTTGTGATAGGATTCATTTCACCTTATGTAGTTCTAGCAGTACTAGAGCCAAAGAAGAACATCAACTTATGGAAGATATGCAATGATTCTAGAGAATGAACATAACAAAATTGAGGTATAGGTTTTATATTCCAAGGATGGATGATATTCTTGATGTCCTTACCAAAGTTAAAAAATTTAGCAAAATTGATTTGAAGAGTGGGTATCATCAAATTAGAATCAAGCCTAGTGATGAATAGAAGAAAACTTTCAAAGATCAAATGGATTTTTCAGTCCTTGATGATGCCATTTAGGCTCATGAATGCAATTGTTACATTCATGAGGTTAATTCATGATGTATTGAAGGATTTTATTGGTAAGTATTGTATTATCATTTTTTATGATATTTTGGTGTCTAACTTTAATGAGGAAGAGAACTTGGATCACTTGAGGATTTTATGTCTTAAGTTGGAGGAGGCATAGGTAGTGATTAAAGTAAAGAAAATTCATTTCTACAATGATGAAATCACATATTTTGGGCATGTGATTTCTAAAAGCCAAATTTAGATGAAAGCTACCAAGGTGAAGGCTATTAGCAATTAGCCAAATCCTAAGAATTTTGGAGAGGTAAGATGATTTCTTAGTTTAGCAGGTTTTTATAGATAGTTCATAAAAACTTTTTGTAGTCTTTTATGGCCTATGTTGGATTTTTTAAAGAAAAATAAGGATCTTAGATGAGATAATGAAACATAAGGGAGCTTTTACTTGTTGAAAGCAAAGATTTATAGTGAACCAATACTTGTAATTCTAGATTTTCAAAAGCTTTTTTAGGTGTAGGTGGATGCATGTGGACTTGCCATTGGTGGCGTACTTTCACAAGAAGGTAGGCCTATTTCTTTATTTTCTAAAATGTTAACTAAATCAAGGGAAAAATATAGTAGATATGGGAATGAATTGTATGCTATTCTTTAAGAAATCAATCGTTGGATGTATTACTTGTTATCCAAGAAGTTCACTTTCATGGTAGATTACAAAGATCTTTAATTTCTAAACTCACAAAAAAGGTTGAGTGTAAAGCACATGAAATGGATTGCATAGTTATAGTAGTTTAATTTTGTATTGAAGCACAAAAGTGAAAATGTGATGGTTGATTCATTATATAAGGTGCATGTGGTGCATTTCAACATACCTCATGTGGAAGATATGAGTGATTTTTCTTCTTTGTATAAGTATGGTGTTATTTTCTAGGAGGTTTGGAGGAGCTTGAAAGACCCATTGATGAGTAGGATAGACTAGTGGAGGTACTATCATATTCAAGATGAAATGTTATTTAAGAATGGTAAAAGATAGCACTAGAAGGAATGATATCCATCTTTTGTATAGTTATTCTAAACCTTGTGGAAAGAGAAGGAAGATTCTATGCCAAGTTAAGGCTATCCCATTGGAAAGAGGTGAGGATTCTAGAAAATGTATGTGGGGAGAATGATTTCCTTGATGAAGAAACTATTGATAGTTTCTTTATCAAGGAGAAACCAAATGAGTTGGATACTCCTAGAAGGAATATTGAAATTATAAGCTTGATAAGATTGGAAAGCCACATGTGGAAGATTAAGTTGAATCAAAGGTGGATGGGAGGAGCCATGAAAAGATGACTGAGTGTGAACTTTACCTTATTGATGATAGTAATATATATTATATTGAAGTTGGTAGAATGGATGCCAGTTTTTCACTTTATCTTAGTAGTGGTTTGTTCCACTATGATGATGAGAATCATGATCATTATGGTGATTGTGATGAAATTATGAGGTATGCTATGAATGGTAAAGGCAATGTAATTTTTGATGCCATTATTGATAAGATTAAGACTAATAATGATAATATCTTTGATATTGTAATTGATAATGATGGATATAATAGTAGTCATAATCAGAAGATCATTATTAATGTGGAAGTAGACATTGATAGTGATGAAATTGATTTTCTTGGCTGTGAAATAAATGAATAGTTTGAAGGAAATTTACATTATGATTTTAATGATAAAGGATGAATGAGAGACTTCCAAACATCAAGAAGAAGATGAGCTTTGATGATGAAGCTCAATTGAGTACTAAATTTATGCAAGAGTTGAGGCATCTCCATGCATAAGTAAAATCAAATATTAAGTAGAAGGTTGACGAGAGAGTCATCAAGAGGAATAAGGATACAAAAAAGCCTAATTTTTTTGTTGATGATTTGTTTTAAGTGTAGTTGAAGAAGAAGGGGTTGATAGGTGTCAACTTCTCCAAGTTGAAAGCCAAGAAAATGGGGCCTTTTAAAATGAAGGCTAACATCAATGATAATGGTTTTGAGATTGATTCACAAAATTATATTGTTATGTCTTTTGTGTTTAATGTTTTAGATCTTGTGCACTATCATAAACTAGTTGATGAGAAGACCATATAGGATAACACTAAATAGTTGAAGGGGACTACTAATTAGTCCAAGTCTTTGATGGAGGGAAGAGCAATCATAATCAAGTGAAGGAAAAATTCTAGCTCTTAGAGATTTAAGAGGAATGAATATTTGATCCACTGGGAGAATCAATCCATGGATGATATATATGGATCCATAAGACCAAAATTCATAAATGGGGGGTCACTTCAATCACTACTCCCTTTTTCACCTAAGATTACTTTTTGAAAGATGGAAGAGCTAGTGTAGGGGTACCTATTTTGATCCTGTTGGTTCCTTTCCTACATGTGTGTTTTGTAGGTTTGAAGCTTGATGAATATATCTTGGAGGTCAAGGATACATGTTTTTTGGAAGTTGAATCTCACAAAAGATATCTAGGAGGTCAAGAAAATTTCTTTGTTCAAGAGGAGATGGCTTGTACAAAATGCTAACATCTAAAGTAAGACATCTTTGACTAGGAGAAGATGTCTTAGGTAAGACATCTTGGGCTAGGAGAAGACATCTCAAGAAATTCATATTGAGCTAGGAGAAGACATCTTGGGTAAGATGTCTTGGACTAGGAGGAGATGTCTTTCCTAGGGAGGAGATGTCTCCTAAAAATAGTAGACTTCTTTGCCAAAAGTTATGTTTTTGTAGGAGATGACCTAATAAGACCATAGGTGACTTGTATAGTTAGGAAAACATTCAAAATTTCTTGTCCCAATTTAAAAAAGAAAAATATAGGTTAAGTTGAATAAGAATAGAAACAACTAGGAAGAATATGATAAGGTTATGGAAACATCTAAAGAACCTCAAGATGAATTAAGGGAAGGTTTCTAGGTTTCTTGTCTCCTAATGTTCATAAATATTAATGTAATTCATAATTTTTATGGCGATGAGAAAGAAATATTTATCATATGAGATTGGGGAATTTGTGGTAGAACACATTGAGTAACTGCATAGAGGTTGCATCTCCAAGGTTAATTATGTAGACCTATCTGTTTTAGTCTTGCTTACATGTTGAGATCTCATTCTTAGGTTATGAGAGAATCATTCTATTGGTTGTGTCTTTGCATTGAGAGTAACCATTGTGTGGTTGTAGAGCCTCATTATTTATAATATTAGTTAAGTGTGAAAGAATTTGAATGTTGTGGGTTTTAGGAATCCTATTGTTATTTTCTAATTAATTAATGAAAGATGTATATTTTTCTTATTTTCTAGCAAAAATTTTTATCTTTGCATAATATTTGGATTTAGTATTTGAAAGTGAATAATTAGTGGAGCAAACCGATTCCATCATTTTTCTATGATTATTACATTATTGTTCACTTATTTTTTAGCATTCACTCTCTTAGTTGAACCTTCATCTTCTACACAACATATAAGTCTTATCACAAGTGAAGGTTAGTAGTTATAAAGTAGTGGGATTTACTTATATACCTGGAAAACCTATTTTATGATGCATATTTACAAGATGTATTCTTTTATACTTTTCTCTAATTTTTTGCATTAGCTTTAGGTGTATCTCACTATCTAGATATATCTTTGTTAAATAATCTTTAACTTCAATGAGACTAAATTTTATTAGACCAAGCCATTTTAGATTCATCTCAAGGGTATCTAATATGTCTATTATCCAATCTAGCTCCATAGATGAATTTTATTTAGGTCTTTTGACTTCCTCTCCTTCCTCGTTAATTGTTTCCTTGCTCATTAGAGAAATATCTTCTAGTTGGTCTTCAACAATTACAAAATCCAATAAAATTTATACATATTTTTAGGGCTTGCCTACTTGATAAAGCTATTTTTAATGACATCTATTTTTGGATATTATGGTTAATATCTCCCTCCTTGTGATTTTTTCTTGGTGATGATTGGATGATATGTCATACTTGAATCATTTTGTTGGGTAGTTAGATTTTATAGCTTTGTATATTTTATGCGTACTTGTATTTTAATATTTTATGAATTATTTTAGTTATATATTTTATTATCATTAATTTTTATTATTGTTTATTAGCTAAGGTGCACTAACTCTATGGATGAGTTTTGGTAGATTATCATGGAGGCTATCCTATGGGCATGACATAGGCATGTGATGGCATGTTTGATTTTTTTGTAAGCTTGATATTTTATTATATTAATATTATTATATTATATGCTTTTTTCTTAATTTTTTGGACAAGATTTTTTTTATTGTAGTTAATTATCTACATTATAAATATTTTTGTGTTATATTTTTTATGGATTTTTAGCTTTTTAAAATTAGTTAGCTATGTTACGATGGAATTTTTGGGTTCCTTTTCATAAAAATCCATATGCCATTCCACTTGGCGCTTTAGCATCCAATTTTATCGACATGGAATTGTTGTTATATTGAAGGAATATGGTAGTGCATGGAGTTGTATTAGTTCATAAGCATCAGATAGTGAGAGTGTGTGGCTAGGTTTCATGTGGTATTACAAATTTTTGCTTTGATCTACTAGGTGAGTAATCTCACTTCTTTTCCTATTCATTAATTATGTAATTTTGTTCTTTGATTTATTGTCTATTTTTATTATAATTTTTATGCAATTTTCCAATTTCAAGATTTACACAAGTTTTTAAAAAATTGTTACAATAACAATTTTGGATCATGGATATTCAACTTGTTAATTTAGCATATAATTTTCTCAACATGGAAGTGTTGATATATTGTAGGCATGTGGTATGCATGGAGCTTTATTAGTTCATAAGCATTGGATAGTGAGAGTTTGTGGCTAGGTTTCATGTACTATTAAGAATTTGGGCTTTGATCTTCTAGGTGAGCAATCTTCACTTCCTTTCATATTCATTCCAGTTCATAGGTTTTTGTGCATGTTATGCCTAGGTTGGGTATTATTTAACTTATGCATATCTATGTGGATTTTAATGGGAATTTAGGTTTTCCTTGCTCAATTAGAATTATGTAATTTTGTTCTTTGATTTATTATTTAATTTTATTGTAATTTTTATGCAATTTTCCAATTACAGTAACAAGTTTGGATCATGGATATTGCTTGTTCGATTATTTTATTGATGGAATTACGTTTTCCTTTTTGTAGTATCTATTATATTTTTAACCATTTTAAAAGATTCTACAATTTCTAACATATTATTATTTTTTCAAAATTTTGTTAAGGTTTGATTCTTTTCATTATGTTATTATCTCTTGGTATTTTTCTCCTCATTTTGTTGATTCCATTGTGCTTTCTTAGCCTTATTTCCTATGTTCCTAGTGTTTTTTTTTTGCTTGTATTCAATATTTGATGATCTCCTTTTGCTATTTCTTCATTTTTGAGAATTTCTATATGTAAGAATGAGTTAACTATGGATCATGGTGTGGCTTTTGACATTAACCATAAGTTTTAGTTAGGTCCTGGTCAAATATCATGATTTGTGATGAGATTTTTGTTGACATTTAGTTGTTTTATATGTCTTCTAGTCTTCATTTTTGTGAAACTTGTAATGCCATGGGCTATGGTCCATTAAGTTATGGTAAATTCATGGTCAAGTCTCACTTGGTTTTTATCATTTTGCATAATTTTTTTGGTTTTATTATTTAATAAGAAGTCCTGGTAAGAATGTGATTTATCACCATGAGTCATTGTAAGATTTTGGTAAATTTGTGGTACATATTTTCTTGCTACATTTTTTTTACATCATCTCATATGGATTTTAGTTAACAATAACTTACGGTTAGGTTGTGGTAAAATTTTTTTGTCATAGTTTTTATTGATGAGTATTTTGTGAATACCAAAAGTTATGGTTAGATCATGGTTATTCATCACAAGTTATTGGTACTTTAAATTCACAATTCCTAGTTCCTCCTTGCTGCTAGAACTTAGTTTAACTTAGTTGAACATTGTTTACTTTCATTACACTTAGTTTATAAAATTGGATCTTATTGGCTTGTCAATTTTAGTTTGGAACTAATTATTGGATTTTCTAAATTATTAAACATGTTGGGTGTTTTTGTGCCCTCAACCATTAATGCTTGGTTTATCTTATATAGATATTTATATGACTATTAGTTGGTAGAAGCTATCATTGAGTTGTGTGATTGGTTGGAGATAGTTTGCTTACAAATGTTTGGTATTTGACCCTCACTAAGATTCATTAGTATTTCTTTTATTATAGGTCGCATTCTACATGAAAAGGTAATTCTTGGCTTATTAGTCCTTTTTGTTTATTGCCTCCTAAATGTTGAAGATGAGTCTTAGGTGATTCCTCTATCACCTTTAGTTTAATTTGAGACTAATAATAAATATATGCATAGGGTAGGTCAGATTTTGAAAATTTGGAAAAGTATGCATGATAATATTTGATACATTTAAAATTAATTGTGGTGTGTGCTAGCCTCCTTATTTGTAGGTTGATGGGTAGATTAGAAAATTTTATTTGGTTAGATTCATTTGATGTTTATATTAATGTGGATATGTGTTATTTGATGTTAGGATTATTTGTGCATTACGACATCCCATTCTCAGATGTCATGGAAAATGTCAGAAATTATGCATAAGAAGATAATATACCAAATGTCAAATATATGTAAAATTTGCTAATATGTGTAAAGGAAATAATAGGAAAAATGTTGCAAGAAAAGAGGAAAGAATGCTTCATTATATGGAATGATGTATTTGGATTATGGTTTGAGAGTGTTCCTTGGGGTTTTCTTCCTTCAACATTTATCTCATAGAGGCAATCCAACACTACCACCATGGTTAGGCCTACAAATAGCTATAATGAATGGCCAATCCTTTTCCTATCCTACTTCACTTGGCACCCATAACTCATCTTTACTAGCTTTTCCACTCCATGCTAGCATGACCTCTAAGGCTGGGTATCAATGCTCTAGGTAAAACCCCCAAAGGTTACCTCAAAAGACATGTCTATTATTACAATGCATCCTTTTAGGTCTCAATTACAACATACCCTTTTAGGTCTTGTTATGATAGCGATAACAATAGCTATGAAGAGGCATCATCTTCATTATGTAGCAGCACTATTTGGAAATGGAAACATCACATGCACACTAACATGTTTTTGTTATCACATTTTGGCCATTTTATGGAGTAGGAATATAAAAAATATGACAAGTTCCTTTTAAGGTATGAAGATATGCACATGAAGATCATGATTAACCTTATCTATTTTAGTTTTAGGTAAGCACTTTGTGTAGTGTTGCTCTTTATCCATGTTCTCCTTACCTAAGGATTAATCCACTATCCAAGATAAGCCCAATGCAAAACCAATATATTCTGGTGGGACATGTTTAATTTAAAATTATACATTCTAGATGAGAATGGATTGTCTAGATATCAAGGATTTAATAATTCAAAGTCTAATAAAATACATTGGAGGGGTACCACAAGAATATGATTATGGTTTCAAAAAATTAAAAAATAATTAAACAAGGACTTTCATCCAATGCCACCACCCACACACTAGCCACCACCATCACCACTCATGACATCACTACTATCATGTTCAAGGTGGTCTCAATGGCATTGATGAAGTTTTCTTGAGCAAGGAGATACTCCTCTTTTCATCCACTTGTTCATGATTATATTTGAATTTCTCAAGACTTTGCAGTTGTATTTTGGTTTCCTTTTAGCCAAGGCCAACCTCAAAGTGGATATTTAGAATGAGGATCTAGAAAATATTACAAGGTGTTAGAATGATGTTAATATATTTTATTTTTGAAAGCTTCATAAAAGATATTCTCAAAGGTAAAATATGTAAGAGAAGGGCTAACATGAATAAACATGAGAGCTTTTACTTACCTTGCTATCAAAAAATAAAACATATTTCTAGGGTTCTTAAATTATTGAAATGAGCAACAAAGAATTTGTAAAAAGGATCGATCATGGAATGGTGAGAAAAAATTGGATAGCAAAAGGACAAGTGATGTTTGTTTGTCAAAGACTATTGAATGGAACTATAAGTAAATAGGTGTTGCACTAAGAACAAGAGCTAGCTCAAAATGTAGCACTACCAGTCATTGCTCCATTGGCACGTAAAGTTGCAAGAAAATGTTGAAGATTTGTTATTTGATTAAAACTACCTTAGTGGCTAGTTCTTACACTTTTTTTTCTACCTCTATTATGGTCATCATTTTTTTTACAAAGGGCATTTCCATCTCCATCTCAATGCTAGCTGGAATGCTGATGAAAATGAGCTTTGATTGAAAATGATTCAGTTGTAAAAACATCAGTCGTGGTAGTTGCAAGTAAAGAAGATGAAATATGAAAAGACTTATTAAAACCCACATGTGTTAGGATTAATGGTACTTAATCCCGCATTGCTGCAAAGTGGATTATTAAGATTTCCATTGGTGACTCTTGCACCACACCTGTTGACATGTTTAGCAATGACTGTAGTGGAGCTCATCAACAAGACATGGAAATTATGTGCTACTACAAACTAAGAGTTCATTGTCCAAACAAGTGATTGATATAATCATTGAATACAGACATGTACTAAAACACTTAACCACAAGATATACTATTTCCTTTGATTAAACAATCATATGATTACATGGCTCCACTTAAATAAAAAATTCAATCACTATAAATTAAAAAATGAGGAAGAAGAATTTATAGGATATTTGTAGAATTTTCTGTATGAAGAATACATTTGGCTATGACTCCTTTTATTTCTATGGAACTTATAACTTCTTATGATAGTTACAACTAAAAAATTTATGATATTTTTAGCTTTGCATTACCAAAAAGACACTTGCCAACCATAGCATATATGTTTAAATTTATCATAACTTCTATAGAAGTTATAACTTCCTAAGGTGGTCATCAATTAATTCCCTTAGATATTTGTAATACCCTTAACCTCTTAAGATTATTGTAACTACCCTTAAGATCACTATAAAATACCTTCAAAGGTAGATTTAGGGGTTGGGGGTGTGGGGTTTGAAATTGAGAAGAAGAAAATTGAAGATTATTTATAAGATGGCTTGCTAAAGACATCAATTTGGTTTCTTTGTTTTAATCTTATGAGTTTATTACTTTCCATTTTGTTTTAGTTGCTTAGCTAATGATTTAGATAGTATCATGCTTGACATTTAATTTTGGAATTTTTCCTAGGTTGCTTTTATAGCTCTATTTTTTTTTTGCAATATTATACTTTTATTAAGATTTTTCATAAAATAGCTTATGTTGTTAAAAATCCTCAAGATCAATTTATTAGTAATGTCTTAATGAAATTTCTTATTTTGAGCATAGAGAATCTAGAAAAATCTTTGGTATTTTAAGAGGATTGAAATAGAATAATTATTTTAAAGTGTATTGCCTTAGTATTTCAATCCTAAAATTATCAAATTTTTGAAGGATTTGTTGAATTCAATCTTTGAAAACTATTTACTAGCCAAAATAGAGACTTGTACTTTATCATTTATGCAACAGTTTTGGTAGTACAATAGGATTTTCTTTATGAAATTGCTTGTTGAGCTTAGAGGGTTGGGATAATTTGTAGTAGATGGAATTGGAATAGCTTTATGGTGAAGTGTTTCCTCATATTAATTTATCTTACTTAATATTTTGTATTTCACAAAAATTTTCTTTCTTTTTTTTCTTTTTCTAAGTGCATTGAATCTCATTCTATTTCTAGTTTTCTTGTGGAATTTTCTCTCTAGGGAAAACTAGGAGTAGATTGCCAAAATTATGTTCAAATTTTTTTGTAAAATTTTATTTTTTACAAGTAATGTACTATAGGGACCATATAGACTAAGTGATTGAAGAAAATGGGAATCTCCAACAACCTACAATATTTGACAAAGATAGATGTATCTCCCTTGTGATAGTGGACTAGAATTTTATACATAACCAAACCATTTCAACATTTGCAACAACAAACACATACTCATGATTAGTTTGTTTTATAACTACTGAGTTTATTTGTAGGTATCTAGGCCTTGGTATTACTAGAGACCAACAAGCATCTAAACCATGTTTGAAGAACACCTTCAATCCCATGACTTCCAAGGTCACAAGAGCAGAGGCCCACAACATTGGTGGTCTAGTCCCAAACGGTCACCAATACTTTTGTAGGCTATCATACCTTCATCTATCCACCATGAGACCTATCCTTGATTTAGTCATAGGAGCTAGCCATGTTTCTCACTTATTATTGATTGACCATCTCTCTTATTTACAAGTTACTTGGGCTAGGTGAAAAAAGGAGAACCTTGGGTGGTTTAGTTGATTTTTGGATTTTACATGTTTTTATTTCTTGATTATACATTTATCATTGACTTATATGTATATGATATTTGGATAACATGTTTTAGATGTTTCATTATTTATGATTCATCTTTTGGATTTAAGGATTCATGTGTGATTGAGCATATTTTATCATTCTTGGATATTCATGAGTACTTATAGATTTTAAAATTTATAATATTATATTTATTTTTAATTAATTTTACTTTCTAGCCTTATATATATATATAAAATATGTATATATTTGTTAATTAATTATATCTTTTCTCTGCCCATTTTAAGTCTCTTCTCCCTCTTTTTGGTCATGGGTTTACCATAAGTTCCTTTTCATTTATTATTATTGTGTTAATTCATTTTAATTTTTAGTTTTCCCTATCATGACCAAACATTTATTAGGGGTTCTATATCCAAGATAATTCTCTCTGACCTTAGGCTAGGAAAGAGGGTTTATATTATTCATCATTCCATTTTCTATTGCTTTCTTCTTCTAGGCATTGTAGTCTTTATAAGCTTGAATCTTATAGTAGATCTTATTTACTTTATGCCTTTAGACCTAATAATTCCATGAAATATAATTATTTCACATCCTCTTTATAAAATGTGTCATTGCTAAAATTATACTAGCCCTGTTAATATTTTACTATATTAGTTCTACATTGGTATTTATTTTTTGTCAAAATGCCAAGGATCTGGATTTGTGCTAGGTTGTCCTACTTTTTCTTAACTCTTGTTCAGTTAGGTCTAGTTTTTGCTCACTTTACCTTATTATTTATTTTCTCACTTCATTAAGCCCTATAACTTTGTTAACAACCTACTATTGGCATCCATACTTTTACAAACAAGAGAAATCATATAAGTGATATAGTTGACACTAACAAAAGCTATTTAATGCCTTAATTGTTAATGGATTTGATGTTTGCCAATTTTGGATTTTTTTACATTTATTTTTTATTTTTAGTTACTGATTATTGTTATTCCTCTACGAATAAAAATCATATTAAACCATTATTCTAAGCCTTATCATTAGTCCATTCTTCATCTTCAACATTATAAACATTAATTAGTAATTGAGTGTTCATCTTACCTTCATTACTAGCACTTGCTCATAGTTGTTGCCCAAATTCTTTCATCATTTCATGAATAAAGATGTATTTATTCTTTAACATGTACCAATTCTCTCTCTTCATTTCTAAAAGCACATCAGAGGTATTAGTGAGACTCTTATATACATACATAATACCCTTATAGTTATATGATTTTCCTTTAGCATCTACCACTCATCAAGGGAAGTGAAGCAATTCTCTTGGATTATTTTTACCAATCACTTCTTTACCTTCTCACCCATTGATGGATCATACCTTAGGTATAGTAAGAGTGGAAGATGAAAAAGAAAAAGAGAGGTATTGCTACCACCTTTACTTTGATTCATGTTTATCTCTATGCCCTTTCTATCTTTTCTTGAAAGTAAAAAAGGATTTGTTAACATCAAGTCATTATTATTTTCAAATACCCCACTCATTGAAATGCTAAATTTATAATAATCAAAATTCTCATTTCCTTCAATATTGGTGTCTATAGCTAAAGGCTACTGATATTGTAGCTCTTGAATTTTTCTTACCCTTTCTTGTTCCACAAATTTTCTCTTTTACTTTGCTAGTGCATTGGTTATTAAAAAACATTAAAGCTCATATTATATTCCAAGTCAAATCAAATTAATTTTAGAATTATGACTAACTCAATAGAACTCAAATAATATACGTCTTAAGAATTGCTAAGTTACCCATTTTATTAATGGCATGTGCTTTATCAATGATCATCTTGGATATTTTAGATTCCTAGACATCTTCTGCTTGATGTGGCTAATTCACATTTGTATTTATTGTTTTTTCCTCTTCTATGATGCTTTCTACCTCCTCTTTAATGATTTCTTTCCTTCTTTTTAGCATCAAATTTTATTTTAGGAGGCATGACAATGATACTCTCTTGAACCTATGACTCTCTCACTATTCATGAGTTTGAGATATTATGTGTAGGAGGCAGTATTAAATTCAAAAGAATCCACAAGTAATACTTTTAGATGTTGGTACAATGAAGATCATAGTTAGTCTCATCAAAGATCTTATCTTCGTTCTCCTCTAAGACTTACAATATTGTAATATTATTCAACAACTTGTAATAAAACATAAATTTTATATTATCACTCTTTTTATTTTCTTTGAATGTATCAAACTTATTAATGTTCTTATTGATTCTCTTTTATATGCATTTGGCCCAATCATACCCCATCAAAGCTATATTATTGAGTATATAATGTGTTAGAATTTGGTAGAAGCATTTTATTTCTAGTCAATCTTCTTGCATAATATTTGTTTAAGTTAGAATAGAAACATGACCTTGAATTTTAACTATGATGAAGGTTCCTATTATCTCTTGTAGCTATTTTATTTTTAACTAATACCCAATTAACATCATTAATTCTTCTAAAGTCCATCTAATACCCTTTTTAGGAAGTCCCAACCAATATCTTAGGCTATGTGACTTGTAGGTGAAGATGACATGCTTCCTCCAAACTTCACATTGAAGAGCTTTTCAAAATGGTAGTTCCATATTCTATATCTATTTTAGATGATCTTAGCTCCATCATGAACATTAGCTTTGCCTTTTTAGGTTTAGTTAAGTACTCACTTCCTTCATTGCCTGGTAGCCACTATTCTGCTCCCTTGCTAATGTATTCTTTGACATTTATTCTAAAGGAAGTTTCAATAGTAATAACTTATTGGACTTTGATTTTATTTTCAATTTATCATTAGTATAATTATGATTTTATTTCCTAAGGTAATATAAACAAAATGAGAAGTTATGATTAAGCTAGAACTCTCTTACCTTTGGACACATGTTTTATTCTTAACCATTGAGGCCACTCCATCTCAACTTTATTCTTAGACTCTCTAAATAAATTATGAACCCACCCTCTTTCTTTAAATACCATCTAGTAAGTATGTTGATAAAGGTTCTTTTACTTGTTTTTATACATGAAAAATATCATAGGTTACCAATTTTTTATAGTGACAAGGAAGGCTAGGGGTTTTTCTAAATTCTAAAGGTATTTTTTTTTATTGTTGATGAGGTTTAGAAAACTTATGAGTATATTTCTTTTTATAGGTAAGCCAAACTATGCATACAAAGAAAAACATAAGAAATGATTGAATAAGGTTAAGAGTACTAACTCTTCACAAAGACATGGCACCATGGAGACATACACATTTCATGTTAGTGCACATAGTTTATCAATAATATCCCATCTACATTGAATTTATAGTATACCTCTTAGGATCATAGATTATCTACAATCTTCTAATATATGAACTTTATCTTATCATAGGCATTCCTTATTTGATCTTTTTATTTTCTAGTTATCTTAATAATATTAAAGAGTTATCTAGTTGTGTCTAGTATGATTATTTCTAGCCTATGGAAGTAAGTGCATTATATGAATAGTTTTCATATCACCATTGTGAAATGATTACAATATAATTATAGGAAATTAATAGCTCCTATTCTTTCCTAGACATTATAATTATAGATTGTATAGTGTTTTCTAGGATGAAAGGATTCTTGAATTTCCTATAGCTCTTATAAATTTTCTCCCATCTATTATTAACGAAAAGAACATATATGGATAAATTACTAGGAACCTAGGCATAATAGCATCCCTATAGAGTGAACATAGATTTTGAAGAACAAGGTCAATTTAACATCCTTCTTAGCCAATGACTAAATTTTAATTTCTCTCGAATACTTATTCTTTACACAATTACCTAGGTGGAGCTAATGGTAAAACTCTAGCATCAATGTTGGTATTATTTATTTTACATCAAAAAACAAAAAATAAATAAAAATTTAAACTAATCATTACAACATTTGTAATGTTATAAAATACTTAGTAGATTCAAATTCCTTGTATTCAATCTTCTATAATGATTAGATTACCTTAGAGTCTAGGAAAAGATGTCTTGTCAATATCATTACTAAGCATATCTAACAAGAAATGTTATCATACATTATTGTACTTACTATAATAGTGATGCTTCAGTGTTGATGTTGGCATCATGATTCTCATCTTAAGTAGAAAGTAAGTATAGTAGCAATAACAATAAGACTATAATAAAAAATAGAAAAAAAATAAGGATTCTTTCTAGGTCATATAATCCAAGGCTAAGGAATTCCTTATGGAATACAATATAATGGGGTTCTTTCTTCTTCTAGCTCTCATTATTCCCTCCATGTCCATTTCTAGTCCTACTCTTACATATGTATTGACTAGTGGTCATGATAATGTCTCAATGATGAAGTTTTCACATAGTAAGTAGCTTATCAATATCTATAGTTAAAGAAATATTGGTTGTAAGTAGTAAGTATTGAGAATGACTAAAATAGAATGTTGAATGACATTAATAATTACTCAACAATATTAATATTTGCTAATGTTTCT
>MNCI01036913.1:591615-605342 GCA_015680685.1 Gnetum montanum
AAAACCATTTAATAAGATTGGCTCACAAAGAAAAAATTAAATGCAAAAATCCATAAGTTTTTGAAATAAAGAGAGCAAGTAAAATAAATATTCTATAACAAAATAAAACCTAAAGTTAAATAAAATTAACATTAAAAATTCATAAGGGTTTAACCTTCATANCTTTTTTATCTTAATAAAGTCACCATCAAGAATGAATTTTCTATTTTAAACATTAATTAGCTTATTGACATCATGGCTAACCATGATTCTCTACCCCTCATGGACGGGTTTGAAAATGAAATTTGGACTTAGGAATATGGGTGCTATTTAATAACAGGAGATGATGTATATCTTCAATTACATGATGTTTAAAATCATCAATGAATATATGGATGATCTTATAATTAAGCTAGTCCAAGTGATTGATCATCCTAAAAACCTAAACATTTCTTCTCTTGATGCAATAAATTCAATTTCTAAGTCATTTCAAAAAGTATGGACTTGGTATTTTGATTTGAAAGATGATAGGGTTTCTAGTATCCCAAGATGGCATAGCTATTAATCCTAATCAAGTTAAGGCTATCCTTAACCATTCTCCTCGTAAGAAACTTAAGGACATGCATATTCTACAACGTTAACTTTAGTTCATCCATCACTTTATTAATAAACTCATGGACCATTTGCATCCTTTAATTTATCTTCTCAAAAAATCCAACACATTTTCTTAGGATGAGAAGTTCTAAACAAGGCTTCAATGCTATTAAGAAATATCTCTCATCCTTCTCCATTTTTCATATACCTTAATTTGGTAAGTTATTTTATCTCTATCACTTCAAGTTCAATTACTCCATGATTATCATGCTTTGTCAAAGACATGAAATTAGGATTGACCTTATTATTTATTATATTTTTCATCTCTTATCTATTTGTAATATTTATTATATGGATATTAAGAAGTTTTATCTAAGCCTTATTCTTTCCCTTAAAAAGTGAAGGTCTTACTTGTTGGGATCTCATGTTTATATCATTTATCATAATTACATATTAAGATCAATAACTAAAAATCCTTTTGAAATTAATCATTTGACTCATTGGAAAACCATTACTTCTAAGTTTGACCTATTTTATTTTTCCTAATAGCCTATTAAGGGAAAATAAATGGTTGATCTAATGTCTTATTTATTGCCTAATCCTACATCTTCTACTAACTTGGTCAAGACCATTAGAGGCCTATTATTAGCTCTCCAATGTGAAGTAAAACTCATACTGATGCATGATGATTCTTAACTTATTATGATCTAGGTTAATGAAGATTTTGAGTATAAAATCATTTGCTTATAGTCTTATTTCAAGGTAGCAAAGAATCTTATTTTTAAGTTTAATGAATACACACTCATTCATCCCACTCATTTTGAAAATATTTTAGTAAATGAGTTGACAAATCATTTTTTAAATTGATTTTTTCTATCCAAGAAATTTTTTTAAAATGATTTATAATAGTCCTATCATTGTATCTATCCCTATCATCATTAGTCATATTACCCTTGAGGAAGATAATGAGTACAGGTGTATTACTCAATACCTCCATATAAGAGAGGGTCCTAAGCATTTATCTTCTACTCAAAAGGATGTCTTTTTCAAGCATTACGACCATTTCAAATTAATAAATCCTAACATCATATGTTGCATGGTTACTAAAGATGTCTTGCTTTATTATCTTAATTTTTATCATGCTAAGCATTTCCTTGAGCAAGTACATTCAATAGTTTATAGAGGTTACCTAATATTTCATTAACTAGTTTCTAAGATTACTTTATTAGGTTAGTGATAGTGACCTTGTGGTTTAATTTTGTGAATATAAAGAGCTACCCACAAGTCATGGTTAGGTTGTGGTGCTACAAAAAATTTGAATTTATATGTTTTTGTACCTATTTTACATGAAGCTATTATATCATCTCTTAATATTTAAGCTTTATCTTCATGCTTATACTTGATTTTGCTATACTTCCATATGTAAATATGACCTTCTATTATCTTGTACTTTGGAATTTTGAATTTATTTCTATCTTGTTTGAAATCCACAACATAGGCATGTATAATGAGTGGAGTATGAGCATTCAAAATGCATGCTAGAACCAATAATCCATTCTTTAGGATGCACTTTGGATTCATTTTGGCTTATTTTGGAATGCAACCAATCTTTAATAGCTTTTAAAATTTGAGAAATATTATTAATGATGAATCTTATTGATTCAATTCTTTTGTTGATCTTGGCATTTTATGATTGTATATTGGGTTGAATGATATTTTCTTGAATTATATTTTCTTTTTCATTTCTTTAAGGAAGATGAGTGAACTTTTTTCTTGTCTTTATGTCTTGAAGTCTTTGATTTTATTATGTTGATAGGAAGAAATTCTTCTTTACACAGATTTTGTAGGCACAGATATAAATAATCTCTCTTCTATCTTTTTTAAAGGAATTTATATTTTATGTCTTGATTATATGAAGGAGATTTGATTTGAAAATTTTTGAAAATTTTATTTTGTGTTATTTTTATTAGAGATGATGCTAAACTTCTTTTTCAATATCATATCATAGTCATCATTTGTTAGTTGAGTGATTGATAATAGTTATTTTTAAATATCAAATACATAATAAACTTATGCAATTTAAAAATTATTCTCATATTTTATATTGATATTTATGGTACATGTTCCAAATATCTAAATTTTTCTTCCTTCTTCAAAGTATAACTTACCAAGGCCACTTGTGAATGTTAGATTAGTAAAGCCATCAATTCTTGATGTCATATGATTTGTGCAACTAATTTTTAATAGCCACTTATTTGATGAAATTTTTTTATTTGAATGGAAGAATGCATGAAATATTGATTTCTCTTTTTCTTTTTATGTTATTAATTTTTAAATTTTTGAATTTTTTTGTTAGTCTTGAGTGACTTGTTTTGAATATTAAAGTGTCCATATTTTGTTTATGCTTTTCCATTGATTTTTGAATGCTTTGTGTCTTCTTGAATTTTCATTTCTTGATATATATTTTTGATTGATTTTTTATTTTGAATTGGTTCTAATTTTTCTTTAATTATTGATTTCTTCCTTGTTTTCTTAAAATGAGTTTATCCTCCTTGAGTTTCTTATGTCTTTGACTTTATTTGATTTTTAGGTGTACACTCATTATCATGATATTGTTTTTGAAGATATTTACACATGCCTTTACTAGTTTTCATGATTCAAATTATATTTCTAATTATGTTATCCACCAATTTAAAAATTATTTCTTTTTCTAACTCATCTTATTTGATAACTTTGAAATATTTCTTTCTTAGATTCTAATAACCCCTTTGAAAATTTATTTCTTTTTCTAACTCATCTTCTTAGAATATTAATAACCCCTTTCTTAGAATTAATGATTCTATGATTTCTCTCTTCATGGTTTTTAATTTTTCTATGCATTTATTTACAATTTTATAGATATCATTAATATCTAATAACCCCTGTATTAATATTTATCATAATTTTAAATTTTACATGCCATAAAAAATAATAGGATATCCTACAAAACATTTGTTTTGATCTTTCATGACTTGGATCTTTGGCTTTGATACCAATTTTTAGGATTTGGAAGATAAATTGCTTAATGAAAAATTTAAAATATTGATAAAATTTAATAAAAATGTTTCAAATTTATCTTACAATGTGTTGTGATTTTTAAACCATGAGTTGACCATGATACATGGGCTTTGAAAATTGCCAAAAAAATTTGAAATTGAGGATACTATGGCTCATAAAGGTAACTTTTTTTGTCAAATTTAAAAGCCCATATATTCCTTATTATTTGAATTTTTGATGTGATATTAGACTCATTTAAAAGTCCTTGAAAAGTTATATTTACTTGTAAAATTTGAACTTAATTGGATTTCAATATTTTGATCAATATTAACTGGAAAAATATCAGTTAATACTATTTGATTTTATCAGAAAAAATTTAATGTAAGTCTTGGAATAATACCATGAGTCATGGTTTATTACCATGGGTTGTGGTTGATTGGTATTTTATGATGGATTTTATAACCATAAGTGGTGGTGAACTTGTGGTTTGATTTTGTGAATATCACAAGTTGATCACGAGTCATGGTTAGGTGGTGAAACTACAAAAAACTTGAATTTCTATCAATTCTAAAATCAGATATTGTGTAACTTGAATTGTTAACCTTTACTAAATCTATAGGAAACATTTTGATGAAGAAATAATTAAATTAATTTGAATTTTATGAGGAATTCTATGGTCCATTAGCTATTACTATAGTTAAGGGTATGCCAAAATGGGACACTATATTATCAAATACAAATTTACAACCTTGTTAAGACATTTTTTTCCTTAGTGGAATATCTTCAACCCAATTTGTAAAATATTTGTTTGTAATGATGATGAAGCTATGTCCTATAGAAGAATTAGGCATTATAGGTCTAATAATGTCAATTTTCCATCATTAAAATGACTAATTATCTAAGTAGTATGTAACTTAATTAGTAGTACTTGTATTAAGTTACTATGATGTTGACAAGTATTACAAGTTATAACCTTTTTCAAGTAGTTAATTTTCATATAGGACCAATAATATCCTAATCATCTAATCTTTGAGGCTATGGCTCTAGGTCCTATATGTCCTACACATACACCTTTGTGAACTTGCTCAAGGATTGTGCAAGTCTCAATTTTGCCTAAGCATACCAAAAATATGCCATCATAGAACCTTAAACATAATGTGTTATTGGCTACAATGATAGATTATTTTATTCTTTTACATACAATGTCCTTCTGGGGAGAAGTTAGGCTTTATGAAGATTCACCATGCATTAGATAAAACTTGATATTGTCATATCATTCCTTTGAGGAACATTATTGATAATGACTATAGAGAGGCCTTTAATGTTATACGTGATGGGAAGAGCATAGTTATCTATTAAGGAAGATTACTTACTAAACACATCTAGTGTCATACTTAGGGCTATGGTGGCAATGACATTAGCTAAGTTGTTCTTAGTTTAGGATATGTGTTGAATGCCAGCATTTGTAAATTATCACATGCATTTCTTGGCTACGTTATAGTAAGGTTGTAAGTGTTTGGCTTTACATGTATAGATCTTAATTACCTAGTTGACAATTAGTTGCAAATCACCTTTTCAAACATTTGATTTCATAGTCATGAGCTACCATCATTCCTCTGATTAACCCTTCATATTCTTCAACACTATTGGTACTTGAAAATTAAAAATGGTAAGCACAAGTTTGGATTACATGAAAAAATGATATTATGCTGGCAACAACACTAGCCCCATGGGTAATTAAAGCTTCATCAAAGTGGATGTTGGTCTCATGATTCTTGGGGTACCTCGTTAACAATGTTGACACATTCATTGGGAAACTTGAGCTTGATGGTTTTGTTATCTTCAACTCGAGAAGCTGTGATTTGTGAAACTATAGGTTGACCTTTGGTTGAGGCTTGAAATATGTAATGTAGGTAAAACTCGACTATTATGGCCTTCCACCAAGCTATTTGGCTACTTTCGTATATATTGTTCATTATGGCTCTTAGTATATTTTCTTTACATATAACATTGACTTGGCTTCTAAAAAGGTAGTGTTTCCATTCCTTGAAGGAGAAGACTAGTACTAGGAAATACTTCATAGCCTCTATGTATCAAGTTTCATAGGCTATCAATGCATGGCTAACATAGTAAATGGGTAGTTCTACTCTATATGTTATTTTTAATAGAGCAGAGAGGCTATGAATGTGTTGGAGACCCTATGGTAGGTGTAAAATAATTTGTCTTTCTAAGGTGGACACATAGTCGGTCATTCAACTAGCTCTTGCTTGATGTTATCAAAGGCTTCTTGGCATTGGGTAGTCTATTCATAGTGAACTCCCTTCTTAAGCAAGTGTTGCATGGGTTGTAGCTTATCTATATGTCTTAAGATGAATCTACGAATAATTTGAAATCTACCTTGTAACCCCTGTAGCTCCTTAAGATTAGTAGATACTTCCAAGTTGGTTATTTCTTTAGCCTTATCAAGATCAACATGTATCCCTACCTTTGATACTATGAAACCAAGCATTTTTCTTGTTATAACAATGAAAACACACTTTTTGGGATTGATTCTAAGTTTGTATTTGAGACATTGTTGCAGTACTAAACTGAGGTCATGTGTATGGTTCTTAGGTACCTTGGACTTGAAAACTATGTCATCAACATAATCATTAAAAATACCCTAAATGTAGTCACTATATATGTAGGTCATCGCTTGTTGATATCTTACACTTGCATTTTTCAAATTGAATAGCATCATGGTTTAACAAAATATTCCCCAAGGGGTCATTAAGGTTATGTATAACTAATGGTCTAGGTTAATCCTAACTTGGATATATCCTAAGAACCCATCCGTAAAGGACAACAAGGCATGCCTAGTCATGGTACTGATGAATTGATCAATACTAAACAATGGGAAATCATCTTTAATAGTTACTTTCTTAAGGATTTGTAAATTAATATAGATATGAATGCTCCCATTCTTCTTGGGAACCACCACTATGTTGGACATCCAATCAGCATATTTAATAACTCAAATGAAACCATCTTGGTAAAATTTTTTAAGTTCATCATGAACTGCTAAAGCCAAATATAGTCTAACTTTGCAAACTTTTTGTTTAATGGGCTTGATGTTAAGGTTAAATATAATTTTATGTTGAACTAAATGAGGGTCTAATCCATAAATGTCTTTGTATGACCATGCAAAGGTTTTAATGTTATCCTAGAGAACTATGGTAATGTCTTGAGCCTACTAGAATTCAAGTAAGGAACTTAGTTTTAATGTTTACTCCTCACTATTATGTGTTGTAGCAGGAATTTCAACTAAAGAATCCTTTGTCATGTCTCTAAACTCTAAGTTGAGAGTTTTAACAATGTATTCAAATAACTTTAAGGATTTCTCTATTGAGGCTATGTGGTCAAAGAGGCTCCCAAGCTTAAGGTCCAAGCTTTCGAGGTCAATTGATCATTCAACATCACCATAGGGCCCAACTAAGTTTAGTGGTATGTTGAATTGTGCCTATGGCTCCATGTTCAAATCCTGCAAGTCAACCAAAAGCATATTAGTGGCATTTGTGTGGTACAATTGTTAAGAAATGTTAAAGCAATTTAAAATTTTGCAATAATAAAGCATAATATAGTAAAATAAGGTCAAAGCAAGGTGAAACAATATGGTAAGTTGTTTAGCCTTGTTTCACCTTGCTTTGACCTTATTTTACTATATTATGCTTTATTATTGCAAATTTTTTAAAATAAATTAGACTAGTAATTAGAGCATAATAATTCAAAATAAATTTTAATTAGGATATTCTATTTTTTAAAAACTATATATATATATATATGTTCCTTTTCATCTTCCATTATTATTACAACTAGCTTAAAATAAGGTTCAGAAAAAGAACTTATATTAGTTTGCTACTAGGAATTACATCATATGTTGTTTTTCCATAATGAATTAACTTAGAAAGATCATTCTCATTTGATGTTGCATCCTTAATATTTATTACGTTATCAACTAGTATCATAGCTTATTTCCCCAACACATTAGGCCCTTTCAAGCAAGGATTATTTTCAAAACATTTCATTTGAAACCTTTCAAAAGATCTAGTGTTTGGTGTAGTACCACAAAGATCATTGTGTACAACATCCAAAACTTTCAATGTATTAATATCTCCATGTTCTCTTGGAATTTGTTCAGTAAGTTAATTGTTGTTGAGACGTAGAAACACAAGTGACTTCAAATGTTTCAGCAATGCAGCCATTTCACCAGTAGGGTTATTGTTATAAAGCTCAAGGTATTGCAAGTGTTCAAGCCTGCCACGACCTAAAACAGCCTTCCCAAGCTTCCCAAGCTTCTTGGTGACGTGGTTTTTCCTGATCATAGGTGATGTGAAACCAAGTGTAGGGATTCACTAGAGTAGGATCCCAACTTTGAAAAACATTTGATGTGTGGTGACGTGGTTTTTCCTGATCATAGGTGATGTGAAACCAAGTGTAGGGATTCACTAGAGTAGGATCCCAACTTTGCAAAACATTTGATGGGTCTAACAAGCTTCTCTTGATGACATGTAGAGCATCCCCCTCTGAATTCGTAGTGGCCATTAGAGCCGAACCAAGGCCAAGCAACAGCACAAAAAACAGAAACAGACCTTGAACATGTGGAGATCTGTTGCCATGCTTTTCCCCTAAATTTTGATTCAATCTGGAGCCGAAGGCCTCCTCCTCGATCCCCAATATATTCAGAGAATCCAAAAGTCAGAAACTTCACCGCTCGTTCCTCCTTCCGTGAGTCAAAAGACGCCTAGATATAAGGTCAAGTTTGGGCTACGCCTACCTCAAGGTATGACGTGAAAGGTATGCTAGTTTGTACGCTATGGCAGCGTAGTCCTGGCTTATGGAAAGTTTTCTAAAAATGTCGGTTGCCTACTCCTAGCTTACATAACAATTTGGGAAAGTTTTGTATTTTTTTAAAATGCCAGTTTGTAAGCTATGGCAGCGTACTCGTACCTATTGATTTATTGCCGGATTTAGCAATAAGATGCTGTCTACTTGGCCGAATCCAAGCGTACCAATAACTTTTGGAAAGTTTGAAGACAGTGGTTTGTACGCTGTGTCAGCTACTCAGGTTTTAAAAAGTTTCAGACTCAAGCCAAAAAAGCTCAGCGTAATGGCCAATTCCTTCTAATTTTTCTTTTAGGCAACTTCCTAATTTGAACCAGTTTTCTGGTTATTATCTCAACTCCCTCCACTACCCAAGAGTATTGGAGGTGGCGCAGAAAGTACAAGCTTCAGAGTTAATGTTTTCTATTGAAATATTTTCAGTGGAATAACAACGTTTGTTATCAGAATATAAATATATTTTCAGTGGAATACGATACTTTTGTTATTGGATCGCATCGACTTTGTTATGATTGAGTCAAATGAACCTGCTGCTCGGTGTGAGCAGGAGTTACACATCTTACCTACGAAGGGCTAGTTCGTGCAAGGTAAAAGCAACTTCATGATGAATAAAAATATTCATAGGCACCATAATTGAAAAACGGTCTACTGTTGGTTTTGCATGGAAGTGCCATACAGCTATTCGAAGCACACGTAATTAATAAAAAGATGATAAACAAAGAATGGTTTCAATTTTACTAGGCAAAAAACTCCGGAAAATCCAGTACTGTCATTTTGTCTCTGCAGAAATTTTAGAACATCCACGTCTATCATTCAGACTTGCAGCGTTGGCACTAGGAATCTGATTGTCTCATATTTCCTCTTTAAAATAAGTAACCGACTTTCTTTGGAAATTCTTACAACTAAATTGATATTACACGTTACACACAATGATACACAATTTCATTTTGCGCTGTATGCCTTAACATCCATCCATGCAATCTGGGGAATGAAATCCATCTGGCGAATGAAATCAACCAGATTGTTCTTTGGAAATTCTCACAACTAAATTGATAATACACGTTACACACAATGATACACAATTTCATTTTGCGCTATGCCTTGCACATCCATCCATGCGATCTGCGGAATGAAATCCATCCATGTGATCTGGGGAATGAAATCAACCAGATTGAACACCCTAGACAGTGTCATCAGTTCTACCACCATTGTTTTGAACTTGCTAGCTTTCCCCACCTCTTGCTCAAACATGCTAAGGAAATGACCCACCAACTAGAAATCATCAAAGATGTTGGATCAATGTTTGATCATTCCTTAGACATACTGGCTACTACCAGCAATTTATAGAGAATTTCTCTAAGATCGTAAAACTATTGGTTGAGCTAATGAAGAAAGATGTTCCATTCATTTGGATCAAAGAATGCGAAAATGCATTCTAGGGCCTCAAGTAGAAGCTCATAGAGACTGCAATGCTACATTGCATATAATGATAGATGCATCTAATTATGCCTTGGGAGTTGTTCTTATGTAGTTGTTCAATAAGAAACATCCATATTACCTCCACTGTGCTAGTCAAAGTATTGTGGATGCATAGTTGAATTACACCACCATAGAGAAAGAACTAATGGTGGTTGTGTATGCTTTGGAAACGTTTAGACACTATATTATTAGATATAAAGTGTTTGTGCATATAGATCACAATGCCATCCATGTTCTCATGAACAAGCCAACAGTGAGCTCCTGTGTCATATGATGGCTAGTGATGTTGCAAGATTTCAATCTCACAATGGTATATCGACAAAGAACTAAGAATGTGGTTGCTAATCACTTGTCTTAATTATGATGGGATAGCAAAGAGGATGAGAGCTCATTCTTTGACCAACTTCTTGATAAAATCTTCTTTGCTAGTGTAACAAATGAACAAGTGTCCACAGTACCAAAATGGTATGATGGCATTCTCACTTATCTTCTCACTCAAGAGATGACACAAGAACTAGACTGCAGGAAAAAATAACAGTTTCTTGATCAGGCCAAACACCTCATAGAAATCAACGAACACCTTTATAAGGTGTTCATTGATGGCCTAGTTTGTTGGTGTGTACCTGATGATGCTAATCAACTACATATTCTCTAGGATGCTCACAAAGGTCCATGCAAAGGCCACTATGTAGAGATATGCATGACCATAAAAATCCTGATGGTAGGATACTATTGGCCTATAATCTTTAAGGATGTTCACTAGTTTTCCAATCTTGTAAATGTCGTGACTGAGATGGTGGGATGATCACATGAATGGAGGATCCTCAATAGTGGATTCAACCACTGAAACCCTTTAACATAGGAGGCATAGATTTTATCGGTTCCATCACACCCATGTGAAACACTGTGAAAATTATGAGTCGGCCTCAGGCAAAGATTCGCGATTCAAGCTAAGAGCACGCATCACCTTGTTGCAGGGACAAGTTTACGCTCTATTACGCATAGCAGCGTAATGAGCATAATAAGCCCCAAAATAGTCGAAGGCAAGTTCCAGAGAAGCACAACAGTGTGACATTTTTGTCATGGCGTAAGGATAACTTATCTTTACGCTTGTCATGCGGCGGTGTGTGCCATTGCGTATGTCATCATCAAAGCTAGGCATTGTTTACGCTTCATCACGCGCAGCTGCTTAGTGAGCATAAAATACACATTGTTTACACTTCATCACGCGCAGCTGCGTAGTGAGCTTAAAATACACATTGTTTACACTTCATCACACGCAGCTGCGTAGTGAGCATAAAATACACATTGTTTACGCTTCATCACGCGCAGCTACGTAGTGAGCATAAAATAATTTTAAGCCTATTGTTTTCACATCGAATTGCGCTCATGCACGCTCAACATGTACCTATCCTTCACATGCACAACGCTCAAACAAGCGTGTTGCGTATAGTCACAGTCTGACTTAAAATGATCAATGGGACCCGAAATGTCTGGGACCCACGTTATCAGCGTTGCGCCTCCTCCACGAAGCCTAGCGGCTTATAAATACCTCGGTTGACAAAGAAAAGAAAGGGGAAAAAGAGCATTTTTCTGAGCAGAGGAGCACTTATCACCTTGAGCAGAGAAATAGAGAGGAACCTTTTGACAATTACCGACAGCATCATCTTGTAGTAAGAACAGAGCACAGTACGCTTGAGTCTTAGCAACGAGAAGGATCATCCCATCAGCGATCGCTGCCCTGAGCAGAACCTACTCGAAAAAAGAGAAGCAGATCACGGATTGTGAGATCGTCTCGCCCAATTTGCGGACTCTACCGGTCAGAAACAATTGATCGGCGGACCTCAAAGCTTGACCATCCTTGCATCCCAGCTTTAGCCTACGAGGTAGATCAGACTTCTATCTCAGCAATTTCTTTGTTGTTTTGTGCTAATTTCTACGCCAAGTTGTCGGGGGTCTCTCCCATTGTAACGTAACATATATTCTTTCAAAAATTGAAACATAGATCTTGGAAAATCACGTGTTCTTCTATTGATTAGCGTCTCTCCAGCGTTTTCGACATTATCAGCACATCGATCTATCCACGTTGTGTTCCTCCCGTTTCACAATCCCTCGAATCCAATCGCAGCACGCAAGGATTCATAATCTTCATTGTTTTATTGACCGGTAAGTCCCTGTCTAATCGACAAGACCGTTTAGGGTGCCACGGATTCGCTTTTTCCAGCATAGCCCTCACGTGGATCCGTGGTTAAAAACTGTGCACACGAAATCTCGGTCAGTATTTCCAGCTGCCGACATTTTCTGTCGCTACAATTTTTCTGGCGCTAGAAGGAGGGCCTCCTAGGTTACGATCCGTCTTTTTCGGGTAACCCTGTTTACGATCTATACCCAAAATCGTAAACGTAATACCTCCACGGAGGTTTACGATATTTTGTATGGTGTAGATCGGTCCCAGTAACGATTCCTCTGGAATTCGGCAGGGTAGAAAGCCTATTAGCGATCTTATCGCTAGCCATCCTTTAGATCCAACCATCAATCATCGTGTATTGATAAATGGATTCTCTTCACACGACCACATCTGCCATGGCCCTTACTGACTTTGGTGCCACATCCATGAACCCTATCGCCGGAACCAAGCTGGCTACTGGTGCGGCAGGATCCCAAGGACCACCGCGGCGGTCATTGAGGCTTTAGGGGAAAGAGCCTATCTTTACGCTTATAACCCCTGAAGAGTACAATTTTATCTATGTCAAGATTCAGGCGAAGTTGGCAGTTAGCCAAGCCGAGATCAAGGAGAAGTGAAATTTCGAAATGATTAGCCGAGGGTGCTATGATTTCAAGCCAACAGCCTATGACATTATCCCGTTGACCGAACAACAACATGAACTCATCATGCAGTTGGTCATGATCAAGAGTCAGGTCGTTCCGGCACTGGCAGAACCCCAAGATGGGGAGGAGGAAGAAGATGAGTTTGTGACCATGTCCGAACACTCATTCCATACCCTGAGCCCCCACACCTACGTTAACCCGACCTTTCTGCTCCATGGGGAGACCGCTTCCCTTAACACAGTTGTAACCACACAGATGCCCTTGCCAGTTCTTCTGCAAGCCATTGTACAGCCATATGGGCTACAAGTACAAATACCCCACCATGAGGTGGGAGCAGTGTCTTCACCGTGTGTACTTAGCATCCCGCTGGTGGTCTCGGCCACCACCACACCCCATTTCATTCCCCATGTACAACGCCAGCTCACGTTTGCGACGCGTCCAGCGCAGACCTTGTCATTTCCGCCCCCGCCTACTCAGCAAATTGCCACAGTTGCACAACCACAATCCTACATTCAACAACCTGGACCAAGTCAGTGGGTTAACTCTACATTGTAGCACAATCCGTTTGTAACATATAGTGGGCAGCCCTCAGTCGCACATGTGGCGCAGGTCCCGTAGGTGAATCTCCAATATACCCATCATTACCCTATGTAGCAAGCGAGAGTTAACCTCTCGTCTCACACTGGTGGGTGGTGGTCTTCGCAGGCCCCTCAGCCCACGGGGATCCCCACTCCACCAATGCCTAGTCAACCCCTGCCTACCTTCCCATTCTCTGGCGCTGCCCACTCGGTTCAGCCTCCTGTCCCATCTGCACAGACACCTCCGCCGACGGGTCTGGACCAAGCCTTCCAGCTTATCCAGACACTTACTGAGGAGGTCCACCGTCTTAAGGCCGCTGGGTCTGACACCATTCAGATCATGGACTTTTACCA
>MNCI01036913.1:605413-618858 GCA_015680685.1 Gnetum montanum
AAACCGGAAGTCACGTTGGATCAGCTCATGGGGGTGAAGCAAGACCTGCTCGAACCAGTCCAAAAGTATATACAGCATTGGAATGCTACCTTGAATGAGATCCGCGAACCGATCGTGGACTCCCATCTGTTGGTAATATTCAAGGGTGCAGTCAATGACTTCATTAAGTCTAAGCCGTATTATCTCTCCCCTGGTAATGTACATCAGGCCCTCACATAAATTAGGAGCATCCAAGATGCTGCGGAGGCTAGCAAAGATCTGGCGTATGTTGCTTACAAGAACACACACAATAAGGCCAAGGACAAAGGCAAGGTAGCAAAAATGACGGTAGCCATGCTAACTGAAAGTGCTAAAAACAAGAAAAAGAAGACACCTACAACAGCACCCACTGAGGCCGCGGCTAGTGCCAGCACCAGCCAAACCACAGCTGCCCCTGAAAGTTCCCCTTAGCCCCAGTCAAAGCCGAATTTTGAGCGTAAAGGTCGTTCGAAATATGCGGCTTTACCTGTAAAAAATTCTGAATTGCTGAAACAACTATTAGCGGCATGACATATTCAACCTAAAAAAGTGTATGAGGAAGCCCTAAAGCGTCACATACGTCACTGTGAACTGCTAAAGGACCCTTCTTTAGCCCTACCTAACGAACCAGCAGTTCCGAAATTCTTCAGGCTAGACCATTTCTATGACTACCACCAGATGTGTGGTCACGATACGGATTACTGCTGGCCGTTGAAAGACGACATTTAACGTATGATCGATGAAGTTCATCTAAAATTAGACAGCAGTAACCCTACGTGTCTAGAAAATCAAACACTGCATGGATATAAGGATCCGTTGAATGTAAACTACGATCCTTATACAATCACTGTGGTGAGTACGGACTGTCAGCGTAAGGGACCGCCAAAACAACCTTTTGTTTTGCGCATGCCCGCTAGCTTACCAAGGGGGCCAACTACTTCAGCCGTAGCCAGTGGGATCTCACGGCCACCTTTCATCGTACAGGTACCTTCCCAAGTATCTCAGTCGCGCGCCAATACTCAAGTCGCGGCTCCGTCCGCGCCCATGCCTAAAGCGCCCTTCATTATCAGGGCGCCAGAACCACGACCTGCTCCTCTCACATAGGGGCAAACCTCCGGTCAAAATCATCAACCATCACCTCCTAAGCAAAAGGGGGGGAACACTGCAGTTAAGACAACAATAGATCACCTTACGCTCAGCTTCCCTAAGCCCAGGGCCCTAGCCTCTGTGCCTCTGTCCATGCCTCAGAAGCAGGCTAAGGGTACTGAAACATAGCCACCTTCTCTTGGCAGGAATAAGAACAACCCTCCCACTAACACCGCTCTGCCTCAAGAGATACGTCTCTTGGGCCGAATGGAGGAGGACAAGAGGGATAAACAACCCAGCCGAGAGAAGGACCTCCTTGACGCCTTCACATAGGTCAAGTAAGCTCTTAAGCAGAAGAACACAACGTTGAGCCTGTATGACTTACTGATGACATCTCGAGAACACCGTGAGGCTATGGTACGTATGCTGACATCCATATATCAGTGGATGCCAACCTACCAGTGGAAGAGGAAGCAATACACGCTATCATGTTTCCTCCCGAAGCTAAACAACCCAAGCCTACCTCGTTGACCTTCCTGGACGAGTCTGTCAAGGATGATCCGGAGAAAGGTCAAGTAACGATGGAGTCTATGTTCATTACCATTCGGGTTGGCCAGTACCGGATCCGGAGGGTACACGTGGATGACGGTGCAGCTGCTAACGTTGTTCCCTATTCCATTGTGGATAGGTTGGGATTTGTTGATCAGATCACTCCCACAACGACAGCCTGCATGAAATCGTTCAACGGAGCAAGGGTTCAAGTCAAGGGGATGGTATGTATTGAGTTTGTGGTGGGGAATCAATTCCCAACTGAAGCCACATTCCTAGTCATCGAGGAGATGCCGGGTTTCAATTTGATCTTAGGGAGGTCATGGTTAGCCCAGTTGAGGGCAGTCTCATCGTTGATACATAAAGAGATACACCTACCCTATGCCGGAGGGGAGGTTATCATACGTGGCGACGAGGCCGCCCCCAGGACCGTCAACAACGTTGAAGAAGAATGGGGTTCGAAAATCGAAACAACTGACAATCAGTCTGATCTCCAAGCCCCTAAATAGACCAACAACGATGACGACGATCTAGCCTGGGTAGACCTGCCATTTCTAGACGATAGCGTAGAGGAGTCAAACCATAAGCCTCCTCACCCTTACCCAGCGCTCAACGTGAAGACCATTAAGAAACAATTGCATATCAATGGTTGAATAATGGTCTTCTGCGTGTACTTCCACTTTCGTGTAAGTTAGCATACTCCCTGTTTACCAGCTTCTTTTGTTTGTTTCAGCATACTTTTACACTATATTCATTTTTTTTGGGTTTACGCTTTTCACTTGTTGCGTGTTTCATTGTACTCGTGTTAGCTACGCCTTCTCGTTCTTGTACGCATTTATTACTAATTATGATTCCAGCCCACAATGGCCTTAAACTAGTTATACAAAGTTATATAAGGTCAACCTGTTCACGTCATTGTACGCAGTTTCGCATCCGGCCCACGAAGGCCTTAAACTAGTCATCCAAAGTCATCTATAATCCTCATTTACACCTTCACATCATTTTACACACTTATTCAAGCTTATATTCTGTTATGCATTTACACAGTTGCCCCGCAACTAGTTTACACAAACTCATGTGCTGGCCCGCAACGGCCTTAAACTAGCTACATAGGGAAATGCGGTATCACCATATATTCTTTCTTTACTTTATGCTTCCGGCCCGCAATGGTCTGAAGATAAGAATTACGCTCTATCATTATTACTTAGGTGAACTTTCCAAGAGTTACTTAGGCAATTGACATTCAACGCACCCACCAGGTTTTATAACATGTCTTTCTAGTCGTTCGTAACATGATACAACAACATTAACAAAATTTTGCGTAAATAATAATTACGCATTTCCCCTACTGCCACTATCACCAGTATCCCTTAACTCTGAACATAGCCCCAAAATGTCGTCCTCCAGCGGACCATCGTTTCTAGGAATTATCCCTTCATGAAGGATTCCCTCTTCACGAGGCTCTCCTTCCGGCGATGGCCTCACGGGAGAACGCTCTTCATTCCTACGTTCTGCCCTTGCATCCTTTGTTTCCTCGCCCAGCCCCTTAGCTAGTGTTTCTTCTCTATTTTCTTCCAGTACCTAAGGCCAAATAACCTCGAAAGAGTTAGAACAGATAATACAAGCTAATAAACTTTCGGACTAAATCTTGCATAAACTTACTCGCGATGGCCTCGCTTCCATAGCAAAAGGGAGCTTGTCCAGGCCAGCCCATAGGCGCTGCATAATCTCATCCTCCGTCAAGTCGGGCGACACATCCTCGCCCAACGCAGCTCCAATTTTCATCTTCCCTTTCTCCACGCTACTCCAGTAGGGGGGATCTGGGAAGAAGGTTGGGATTGTAACTTGATTCCTAGGGAAAACCATTGCCCTCTCCGGGGAAGCAGTTACGGTCACCTACTCTTTGAACTTCTTGAAAGCCTCGGACGCTCCGATGGTGTCCACGAAAACCTCCAGGGATTGAGCTTTAACGGCAGAATCACGGTAGCATTTTCTATAAGCAGTGCTTTCCCTTTTATATACATGCTTGTGGTCTTTCTCCTTCTGTCCCCACTCCTGTATGCTGGCGCAATAGTCCCTCCAGTCTCGGCTCTTTTGAGCGAGGAGTTCAATCTGCATCCTTTGCTCTACTAAGGCCCGACTAGTCTGTACGTTGTTCTTGATCACTGCCCAATAACGGGAGTGATCAATAACAGTGGTGCACCAATCCTCGTCCCCTATCACTCGAGCCTGTAAAAATTCGTACCGCGCCCTTAGGTCCTCGACTTCCTTAGTCAAGGATTCAACCTTCCGCTTCGATCAATGAAGCCATTTCCATAGGCTTTCATTAACATTTATACTTTCCCATATGGAGTGCATCGAGTGTAACGCACATTTAAGCATTTTCTCATAAATGTGGCGTGGCACGACTGCCCCATCAGATGGGGGCTCCGCTGTGTCCAAATCAATGGGCTCTGTGGGATCCCATCGAAGGTCAGCTCCTGACAGAAAACAAGCATCAATATGGATGATACATTACTAAGATCTTATGTCATAACCTCGTTATGGCTATAACTTACCAGTGCCAGGTTCAACGCATTCCAGACGCTCGATCATGTCATTGACGATGCCTTCCATGAAGGCAAATTTATCGGGGAAGTCTCTCCACATTTTGCTCGCAGCAACAGATGTTGCAGCATCTTCTTCCCCTATAGCATAATTTGGTTAGACACTTCCTTTACTAACAAATTTGTTGCAAACACGCTAACGCACTCATTACCTCTGCCGGTGACAGTGGCGATTTCATCAACATTTTCCTCATCTTTTTCCCTTTCACGCACCAGAGTCTGTGTGTCACTGGATCCAGTGGCCGGGACGTCCTCATGCACCCCAGCCTGTACACGGCTACCACTAGTAGCTGGGGCCGCCTCACACACTGGAACCTGCCCAGCTCATATTAACAGTTGGGGCCTCTTCTTCCAAAATTGAGGCCCCCTCTCCACAGCTTAGTACCATCGCTCCCATCTCAGGGGTCAATTGCCCTGTCATTTTTACTGTTTACACACCATAACTTAGCCTATAATTCCAGATTTTCTAAGTAAAGCATTGTGTACACAATCCCTTTAACACTTACCAGGCGGAGGCTTCTTCCGCTGCACCTTGACGCCAACAGTTTGGCCTGCATCACCCCTAGGGGCCTCAGTTAGGCGAAGTCTCTTCTGCTGAGCTGCCGGTTCCACGATTTCCTCTGCCAGGCATTTGCCCCCCGAGGCGTCGCCAGTGTAGGTGGGCATTATCCCACCTACGCTATCGAGACCCCGTACTTGGGGTGCCGTCAAGCCTTTAGTCGTTACAGCTAACGACTCCCCGATCCCTTCCGACGGATCCTGCCCATGGGTTGTGCCGAAGATATGGCTGATCCAAGGTTTGGATAACTGGTCTCGGTCTTGCTGCACCCAGACCCCATCCCTCTGAACGACCAAAAACTCAGCAAACCGCGAGAGGCAAGCTATGAAAAAGGCGTAATGCACATTGAAGTGGGACTCGAGCTTCGTGCGAAGCTTGACCATTTCACTGCGCAGTCCCTTAGCAAGATGGCTCGCCCAATCGAACCTAGTTCCCTCTTCAAGAACCTCTTGTATAATACGGGTCTGTTCTACCGAAAAGAACTTCTCCTGCGAGAGGTTCTTGGGGAAGGCTTGGGCCCGAAAAAGGGGAAAAGTGTCTTGGCAGTCCTCATCTCGAACTTTTCGCAAGGAAACCCCTTGGTCTCTTTAGGGATCCTCGCCCACTCCATCAGGCACACCTTTACGAGAAGGCCGCTCGAAGGGATGCCAAACAAGTCCGAGAAGAGCTGAGTGTCAATGTCGAAGTTTACGCTCATGTTATGTACGCACGTGCAAAAATGATCCGCCTGCTCATTAAAGGAGTTGACCAGGGTCATCATTTCGCTGGCAGGGACATCAGGGGTCACAACCAAAAACAGGTCCATTAGCCCTGCTGCCTCGATCTTGGCGGTCACTACGACTGGCGCCACCGAGTGGCCAAGCCAACGCTGTGCCTCCTTAATATCGCCATAGTGGAAGAGGACATCCCTCACCTCCCGGCTGGAAATCGTAAGGGTAATCTCCCGAGATTCCCTGACTGAAAGGCATAAAACGCAAGCCAAATAGGAACACTATTACACGATGTCTAGGCAACTACACGCATGATATTAAAACACGCAGCGGCCTTACCAGGTCCGAAGGGCAAAGGGAATGGCTGTAGGTGCCTCTCTACGTCCTCAACCGTAAGGGGCACATCTGAGGTCCAGTCGTCATGCAGCCACCCGAGTTCTTGACACTTCTTAAAAGGGCGCTCGTAACGGGTGCGATACTCGTGCATCTCATGGCCAATTTGCCCGATGACACTGGCATGCACATTGTTGGTCACGGTAAAAGCCATTATTGCCATTTCGGCCCAGGCCAACGCATCGCCATCGCCGATTAGCCTGTTTTCATGTATAAAAAACCTGTACCATACAGCGTAGGTTTATTTCACATTTTTCACATAAGTTTCCCCTACATTGCACGCAGAAAACAAAACAGAAAAGTAGACACCAACAAAATTCACTTTCCCGCCCGCGTAGTACACCATGCCCTGTGGGTTCTGGAAGTACGTTGACACATGGCATGCCACGAACAACGTGTTATATGCATGATAATAGCTGAAACAGGCCATGTCCTAGATCCAGTGTAACTTCCTCAGACCTTCGGCACTGAGCGCTCGATCCTTGGAATGGCCCGTGTCGATGGCCCCGTCTATCAAGTAAGCCAGAATCCCCTACGCAGACCTTGTCAACAGGTGCTCCAAAATGGCACTGGCGACATCACCGGTTACATCAGACCAGATAATGATGCTGAAGTTCCGCAGTAAAAACTGCAAAAACTCCAGCGCCCCCTTTCGGAACCAGATGGCCTTCCCCTGCACTCGTTTGTTAGGAGGAGGGACATTGGGGACGATAGGGTTCACCCAACACAAAACCCCAATGAGGTCTAACACAATCAGAATGGGCTTCAGCGCGACACTATATAAAAAAGCTAAAGCGTATTAAAACCTACATTTGCATTCGCACGACAAACACAGAAAATGCGTAAAACGCACCAAGGCTGAAATCGCCCAAACCCTTGTAATAATGCAAGGTTCGTCTCTGACAACGGCGATAGACGCAACCCTTTCAAACCCTCCCATTAGCTTGAGGTCCATAGCTTGAAATTGACATGCACCCAGACAAAACTATACCATGAACAGTAGCCATAGAAACGAACTTAAGCATGTAAGGAATGACTAACCGGTTCAACGGCGTAGGGGCGCAAACATCGACCAACGCCTGCGAAACACGGTCCAAAACTGCTTGCATTTCATCGATTTTGGCCAGCTTCACATTTTGGCCAGCTGCGTAGTGAGCGTAAAAAAATTTTAAGCCTATTGTTTTCACACCGGATTGTGCTCATGCACGCTCAACATGTACATGCCCTTCACATGCACAACGCGCAAACAAGCGTGTTGCGTATAGTCACAGTCTGACTTAAAATGATCAATGGGACCCGAAATGTCTGGGACCCACGTTATCAGCGTTACGCCTCCTCCACGAAGTGTAGTGGCTTATAAATACCTCGGTTGACAAAGAAAAGAAAAGGGGGGAAGAGAATTTTTCTGAGCAGAGGAGCACTTATCACCTTGAGCAGAGAAACAGAGAGGAATCTTTTGACAATTACGGACAACATCATCTTGCAGTAAGAACAGAGCGCAGCACGCTTGAGCCTTAGCAACGAGAAGGATCATCCCATCAGCGATCGCTGCCCTGAGTAGAACCTACTCGAAAAAAGAGAAGCAGATCACAGATTGTGAGATTGTCTCACCCAATTTGCGGACTCTACCGGTCAGAAACAATTGATCGGCGGACCTCAAAGCTTGACCATCCTTGCATCCTAGCTTTAGCCTACGAGGTAGATCAGACTTCTGTCTAGGCAGTTTCTTTGTTGTTTTGTGCTTATTTCTACGCCAAGTTGTCGGGGGTCTCTCCCATTGTAACGTAACATATATTCTTTCAAAAATCGAAACATAGATCTTGGAAAATCATGCGTTCTTCTCTTGATTAGATTCTCTCTGGCGTTTTCGACGTTATCAGCGCATTGATCTATCCATGTTGTGTTCCTCCCATTTCACGATCCCTCGAATCCAATCGCAGCACGCAAGGATTCATAATCTTCATTGTTTTACTGACCCGTAAGTCCCTGTCTGATCAACAAGACCGTTCAGGGCGCCGCAGATTCACTTTTTCTAGCATAGCCCTCATGTGGATCCGTGGTTAAAAACTGTGCACACGGAATCTCGGTCGATATTTCCAGCTGCCGATATTTTCTGTCGCTACACCATGTCCAACAAAAAGGCCTATATGATTGTAGCCATTGACTACTATACCAAATGGATAGAAAGTAGTAATTGTCATTGATTGTTCATTATCCATTGTTGCTCAATTTGTACAGAAAAATGTTATGAATAGGTTTAGGGTGCCACATGCACTAATTTCTGATAATGAAACCCATTTTATAGGTTCTAATTTTTGGAAACTCATGCAACACTTGGGGTTGAACATAAATTAACAACACCCTATCATCCCTGAGCCAACAATCAAGTAGAGGTTACTAATAGGGAGATCAGAAAAATTCTAACAATAACTATTAGCAAATATAGGAGAGATTGGAGCACCAAACTCAATGATGTCCTTTGGGCCTATTGCTCAACATGGAAACTCTCTATTGGCTACTCTCCCTATGAGTTGGTGTATGGAAAACTTCCAATGCTCCCAATTCAATCCAAGCTTCATACACTCTCAACAGCCTATCACCTAGATCCTAAACTAAGTCTAGCACAAAAGGAAATATTGATAAACCTAAATGTACTAGAGAAAAATTGATTGGTAGACTATCCTTGAATAAATTTTATAAGGCATTTAACAAATAATGACATGAACCTGGAATATGGAAAGAGAAATTTTAACTAAGAGATAAGGTTCTCTACTAGAATCCCACACATGTACCTCAATGCACTAAGTTCAAGACATTGTGGAAGGGGCCTTATATAATCGATGAAAAATTTTCCTTTGGGACCATGATCATATACAAGCCTAAAAGCCCAAATAAAAATAAATTATCAACATCCAGTAGGTGAATCCTTTCCATAAGCCTAAGTAAGCTAGTACAATAAATACCTCAATGGATAGATAACCACACTCAATTTTTTAGATCTCCTCCTTCCAACTTAGTTGTGGGGAAGATGGACCATTTGTGCTAATCATATATGTGGCTCATCTTTTTAATTTTTTTTACACATTTTTGTTTTTGTAGATTATTTATTTTATACCTTTTTGAATTTAAAACTTTTTCCTATTTTACATCATTTTTTATTTTACACCATCATTAGTACATTTAATTTTTTTTTGAATATTTTATTTTTTATATATTCTACTTTTTTTATTTTAGTATGATTTTCTAATTATTGTTAATAAATGTGCCTTATGCCAATAGGACATAGTGGTGCTGTAGCTATTGCTAATGGTGGTCTGTGCTTATTGTTTTGCTTGCTAATGTCTAGTTTTTATTTTAAAGTTTTTTTTACTAATGGATAAGACATGGTTTCTTTTTCATAGAACAAGTTGTCAGTCCACATGATCCAACCATCCACAAACTCTATGATTTTTTTTTATTTTGGAAGTATGATATCCTTTCATTAAATAAAATTTCAATAAATTTGTGACCTTAAGGATTTCTAAAATTAGAAAGGATTCAAAGGATTTCATAGGGTGTGGCTTCAAGGGGACTTAATACTCTTAGTACACTTCTACTTACTTGGATGCATGAGTGTTTTCATAGATTTCTTACCATTCCATGTCAACCAATAACAAGAAGTTAAATAAATCTTTGCATGGTGTGGTTTCCATCCAAAAAAAAATCAAAAAAAATAAAACAAAAATAAAATAAATATATATGATCAGAATTCAAGGCATACATCTTAGAGAAATTAATAGGCTACAAGTAGTAGTTATAGAAGTCAAAAAAACATGTTACCCATGCCTGAAGCTCCCCTCTAACTAAGGTCCTCTCTTACTTCTTGCTTCTCTTTTCTTCTTTTTAAGGAATGGTGGTTATTCTATGGGAGGACTCTTATGTCTCAAGAGGTGGCTAGTCTTGGAGTGGTGATGCAAAGTCATTGAAAGCGGTTGGTTTTGATCTGGACTAAGGATGGATCTTCTCAGGTTGTTTAAACACAAATCCAGAAGGGAGTTCTTATGACCTCAATTCGAAACTCCTTTCCATGTTCTCCATCATCCATCCATGCTACCCATAACTCACCTCACTGCTAGTGTCCATGTTCTTATTTTGTGTCTTTGTTTAATGTACTTGATTTCTTTGGTAGAATCTTCTAGGTTTTGGTCCTTAACTTTCATCAACCATAATCACCTATGGGGCCCACAAACTCCCTAGGTGGAGGTTATGCAAGGGAAAACAGGGCATGTGCCTACTATGAAGAGGATCCACTTGCATATCTCTTGGTTGGATTCATTAAGCACCTTATCCTTAGGCATTTTTGCAATCAGGATCTTTCGTGCATTTGACTATGTGCTCATTTAAGTATTTTCTTTAATTTATACATTCNTTTTCTTATATTTTTCAAAATATTTAAGTTTTAAAGTTTTGTTTACAGACCCCATAAACAGGGCCCTATTAATGGAGCCCATGCATATACAAGGCCCAGTATATGCAGCCCCATCAATGCAATGAAAAAATACTATATATATGTGTGACCTTCCTTAGAAGTTTTCACATTTTCTCACAAACATAAAAGGATTTTATGAAATTTTTAGAGACTAGAATGTTCCAAAGCCCATAACTTCCTAATCCTTTGTCCAAATCACTTCGTTCGTTAACCCTATAGCTCTTGAAGGTAAGCTATTGGTTGCGAGGGCCACAAACATGCCATTTTTGACAAAAAAAATTTCACCATTTTTCTAATTCCCACTATGGTTTAACTAAGAAATCAACATTTAAATAACAAATTATAAAAGTCAAACTCATACAACAAGCTTTAGTGACACTTATAATAAAAAATTAATTCATAAAATAAGAATAAAATAATCAATATACCATGGTCCAACTATAGCCAAGTGTAACTAATTAATTAGATAATGTATTCAAATATTTTAAGTTACACATTATATCCACTAATCCACAAATGTGTTGTGACTATAAATGACACCAAAAGGAAAATACATGTAGGATGGAGGATCATCTCAACCAAGGGAGAAATGGACAAGAATGGGAAGGGACTAAGAATAGGCCTAGGAAGAACCAATTGCAACTCATGCCATAGCACCTCTTAGGAAAGAGGCCAATGTGGACTCTATCTATCAAATTCTAGAATAAGTGATAGCAACAAAACATTCCCACTAGGATGAGGCACTTGCTAAACAAGAAAACCTTGAGGTGCCCTTAACAAAGGCTTTCCTAACTTAAATTAGATCATGGAAGGTCTAGAAGACAATGCTTTTACATTTCTGAAACACCACAAAAATTTTCATGTTATAGCTAGTCTTCACCATGAAGCTTTCACCCCATGAAATCCAAGGTCAAACTTCATTGTAAATGTGAAAATTGTAATCCACATAGGAAAATTTCACATACTTTATACTTTTTGGGTTGAAAAATGCCTCATAACTGTTCAAAGCCTTATCTCCTAAGTGAAAATGTCACCTAGTGTCTATATTTGGGCTCAGGAAGCTCAAAAATGCCTTTTGGAATGCCAAAAAAAAAATTGATGGGTGGGGGTATTCTTTTTTCTACATTGGAAACACATGAAAAGAGATAGATCTTACCTATCCCTAGCATGGAAGGATGGGGGTTTTGGAAACTTTCCCTCTTCAACATGGAGATCATATGCATAGCCTAGAAACTTTCCGTTCTCAGTGTGGAAGTTCTTCTCAACTTAGAAACTTTTCCCCCTTAGATGGAATCTTCATTTCTAGCATAGAAAATTCAATCCCCCAACATGGAAGCCACAAAATTAAAAATTCATCACTTCATGCACTTTAACATTAAATAGCCACTTCAAAAAGCATGGTGTAGAGCTCAGTGTGGAAGATTCAGCTCCAGCATGGAAGTTGTGCCCTAGTTACTATTTATAGTAACAAAATGGCCATTGGAGAAAGCGCTTACTATGTATAGAAATCCATCAAATCTTAACATCCATATCACCAAAAATTGCAGAAAATTTGTAGCCTATTTTCAGCCCCATTTATGTTCCAAAGATCCTATAAAAGCCAACCTCAAATATCATTTAGAGGTTTTAGAATTTTTAACAAGTTTTAGCATTTTTTGTTCAATAATTCCAAGCAAGTTCAACATTATCAAGTAATTTTTTTTGTATACACAACATGTTTTACAATTACACACTTGGGACATTCTCAAGCACTCAAGAGCTCTTACAAGTTCCCATACTTGCATTCTCTTTAACCTTAGTGTGGAACCATTATAACCTTGAGATTTGTGGATTTTGGATGTCAACACTGCATCTTTGGTATATCCAAAATCCAACATGAACCAATCTAGCATCCAAAATTTCCACTTTTCTTGCCCCCCCATCAATGGCTCAACTTGTAAATGTAAGGTTGTATCAGTAAAGAAAGGTTCCATATCATCAAGAGTTTCTTAGCACCTAAATTGTGGAGTAGATCACATTGTCTTCAATAGGCTTTGAACTGTTACATAAGTGAACCCCCTTTTCTCTCATCAAGCCATCATTTTTACACATTGCTCTAACTTATTCTTTATTCTTTCTCAGTGAAGTTTTAAGTTTTGAGTTTTGTGTTCAAAAATAAATTTTATTTTCTATGTATTATTCATATATGCTTATATTTCATGTTTTTCATCTCATAAGTCCTACGTTGATATGTTGGACTAGCCAAGGCACCTCAAATCCCATTTCTCTCATAGAGGTCCTTGGGATTCAAGGTTGGTAAGCTATGACACTAAGCAACCTTGGTTTCTTTCTAGTGATCAATGTTTTTGATTGTAACAGTTTTTCTTGGCACTAGAAGAAGGGCCTTCACCTAAATTCTATAATCAAATCTATTCTTTTGATTTTCATTTGCAAGATTTTCCTTCATTTTATGTAGCCAAAACCTTTGAGGAATCAACACTAATGTTTCCCTACCAACCCCCCCCCCCCCCACCCCGATCCAACCCCCCTATGACCAAAACTATAGTGTGGAAGTTGCAGGTGGTTGAGTTTTGGCTTTTCATAGCATTTGCTATGAATTTCATAGCCCAAATTCAAAATTCATATCTTTTCCCCCCTTATTTTTTATTCTTTTTTACTACTAAAAAATTTATCTCTAGTCTCTAAAAGTGGATGGTTCAACTCTTCCATTAGTTGGCTTTCCCCCCACTCCCCCAACTTTTCCAAGCTAAGAAAATTGGTAGCTAGCTAAAACCAGTTTAACTGGAAAAACACCAAATTTTCACTTTGGTTTCTAGCTTTCCCCTTATTAATGTTGAGGTACGAGGTGTAATATTCCCATCATCTCACCCCATTCTTTTCCCCCCTTGACATGCCCAATGTGGAAGCAATTGGGAGGCTAGCGTTGGTGAGGTTTGAAATCAATTTAATGATCAAATCTAGTTTTATTCCAAGTGAAATCCATTTTCTAGTTTTTTCAAGCCAAAAATATAAATGAATCCAATGCTATATTTACTCCCCACCCACAGCACGCCCCC
>MNCI01036913.1:618950-666091 GCA_015680685.1 Gnetum montanum
ACTTCAATGTGAAAGTTGTAGGTGGTTTGAGTGCTAAAATTTAACATCTACTATGAATTGCTAAAGAAAAGCTAACATGGAAGCCTTAATAGCCATTCACTTTTTTTCTACCATAGTTTTTCCACTAAACTAACATTGGTTTCCATACAACCAAGCTTACTTTTCCCTCCTTTGTGATAAAATTTGGTAGCTTGCCAAAACCATCTTTGAAAACTTCCAAATTTCTAGATTGGTCTTCAAACATTTCTCCATCTCTCCAACATTGAAATAAAAAGGTGTGATATTTCCACTATCTCACCCCCCTTCTATTCTTCCACTACCATACCCAATGTAGAGGCAATTGGAAGGCTAGCTTGGGTGAGGTATGAATCCAACGTTAACAATATTCCATTTCTAGTAAAGGGGTAAACCCCCCTTATCTGCCACTTACTAATTATAGTAAGTACATAAAATTTTGTTAGTTTTATTTTCTGTAAGAGTTTTGAATTTAATTCATTGGAATTTACTCCTATTTTACCATTTATAGCCTATTTTAATGCCATTCTCAGCACTATAGCCATGTCTTTTCAACAATCCACCAAAATTACCCTAAACCCTCCAATAAGCCATGAGGGTTTATGATCCCAAAGACATTTCCGTCATGGAGTGTAGGTGATCTTTGAGGATCATTTTAAAGAGTCCAAATTTTATAGACATAAATGAAGATCATCATAACTTCATTTGTGCTAAAATATAGGCAAGCATGTTAATTCGACGAATTAAAGCTAGGGTTAAAATGGAGTTTGAGCTCATACACAAGGATGGGAAAGAGTACATTCCTTCTCTATATGACAAAATTCCTCCTAACAACATCTACTCTAGCATCCTATCCTAATTGATTACTATGGAATAGCAAGATGACATGCCTACATTTGAGGAACAATAGGAGGAGGAGGATGAATATAAGGTAGAATCTAAGCTTGAAAATACCCTGGGATAACTATTCCAACAAACATCCCCCAAGGTCACAACACCTTCCTCTAATGCTTTCTTTTTATTCATGTGCATGGTGCCACTATCTTCCACTCCTTCCTACCCTACTATAGCAGATCTTACGTTGGTTATAGCGACACATCATACATAGAAAATGCCATAAATAACCAACTATAGCACATCAATGCCATTTGCAACATAGCCTCAATACATAAAACCATCAATAATGTTTTTACCATCATAGATCCATTAACTACTCACATGGGGTCTACCATGAGACCCTAAGCAACATAATGATCACACACTTTATTTCTCCCATTTGTGCCTAAAGTACTAGCATAGGTCTAAATACACCACATTTTCATTAAAACCATCCAATTTTCTAGACCAACTATTATGAAGTGGACGCATGCAACATAAAAAAATGACTAAAGTTGTTCAAAAGAAACATGAGAGACTATGTAAAATAGCCAAAGATCCCACTTGGACAATATGATCCCCAATTTCCTAGATACTTTATGATAGCTCAATTCTACCATTATCATCAACTTCTTGGTCATGATACAAACTTTTACCTTTCATTTAAGGATGATCTAAAAAGGATGACAAATAGGGAGAACTAGTCTTAGATGCTTCTAATCTAGTTTGACCACAAAACCAATTGATGAAGGTCTGGAAAAACATGTTGAATGCTAATGATAGCCCCTATGTTATTTCAAGATTCAACATCAATGCCAATTGGAGATCTTCTAGAGAACCACTCATGATTCAAGTACCCCTATATAATGAAAGAGCTTCTTCAGCTTCCATAGCTCAAGATCTTCATTCACTGCGAGAGTAGCATTATGAATGCCTTTGAGGGAACCTTTTTTCATCAAGCTCTCCCATCCCAATACAACCCAAACAACCATAGCCCAAAAAACTATACAATGACCTCTTGTGATGGCTAATGCTATTGTCTCTTCCTTACAACCAATGGCTATCAACCAAAAAAATACAACCAACCAAAGAAAGAAGCATAAGCAAAGGATTGATAATAAGGGAGGTAAGTAGATGGAGGCATGAAATAAAGTGGGACCATGAAAGCCCACTACCATTTTAGCTATACCTATGAACTTCTCTACCCCAACCTCTTTAGTCAACAAGACATTAGAGGACACCAAAGCCCATAACCAAGACAATAAGGAAGAATCACAATATCCAAAGACTAAAGCTAAAGTCTACATTTTGGGATGAATAAATGAAGTAAAGCACAACCAGGGTGGCAATCCTATGACCAACAATAAAAACTTCCTTAATGTAATGTACCATGTAAGGCAATCCCTCAAGTAGAAAAACATAATCCTAAGCTTATATGACTTGATCATGACTTCCGCCACACATCATGAGATGCTAGTCAAAATTTTAACCTCCCTACTCATTAGTGAGGATATTCCTACTAATGGGGAAGCCATCCATGTAGTGATGATTCCTTCATCACCAGCATAGGAGAAATCAACATCCTTTACATTTTGTAATAGCAAAATTAATGTTAATCCCTAGAATGATGAAGTGACTACAACCCCTTTATTCATGACCATAATTATAGGATAATTTAAAGTACATCAAGTGCATGCTGATGATGGAGTTACAACCAACATCATCCCATGAATCATCATTAAATGCTTGGACTTAACTAAGCAAGTACAACCTACAACCACCACAACTCTTAAGTCCTTTAATGAATCAAGTGTTTCTATCAAGGAGTTTATCTCCTTAGGATTTGTAATTGGAGAATAATTCCCTACAACTGTAGACTTCTTGGTGGTGGAACTGACACTAAGGATTGACTTGATCTTCAAAATACATTGGTTGGCTCAATTATGAGCTATGTACTTGTCCATCTATCAAGAAATTCACCTTCCTTATGAGGGAGGTGAAATCATCATTCATGGTGATAACGTAGCTCCCCTAGCTATCAACAATGTAGACATAGAATAGGGGTTCAAAGTGGAGCTTTAAGAAGAAACTCCTATCCATGAAGAGAAAAAACCGAAAATAGCCAATAATGATAATGAAAGAAAATGGGATATATTATGGTATGAACTATATTTTAACATCGTAAGTGAAGGGGATGGTGAATACAAGCTTGTGCAGAGTAGGCCTTAATCATTCCCTAATCTTGCAAAGATTAGGAAGAATCTACATAAGTGAAGTTTACCTTAACCTTTCCATTCCTCTATGACTAGAGGTAATGATAGACATATAGCCTTACTTTTCATTTGTATTTTATTACATATGAACTTGTTTTTTTAAGCTTTATGCACATATCCTAATGCATGTAGCCTAAGTTCATTTGGATTTTTATCTACAACCTTTCTTTAATTTTACTTATGTTTTAAACATCAGAAAAGTGTCTCTTTCATACCTCATATGCCAAGACATTAAATTGGAACTACATCTATTAAGATGTTAAACTATCACTATAGTCTGCTAAGACTCTAAATTAGTGATATGGCCTGCCATGACCTTAAATTGGTAAAACTATATAACCTATGCCTATAATGACCTAAAACTAGCAAACATCCTTTTTATTACTATATCTCTCTTTACTTATCCTATTATCACATTGATTAGCCATTTCATTTTATAAACAAAATCATTAATAGAGCTATTTTTAAGGTTTACAACATTTACAATATTTACAACTACTATAAATGCATATAGCCAAAATAAAACCAGTGTTTAAATTTAAAGTTAAAATTTCCATAACATACATACCCAGGGCCATACTATGTGGTAAAAATATCAAATAATAAAAACCATTTATAACATATTCTTGGATAATCATAGCCATTAACATAAAAAAAATAGAAAACAAGCTAAACTGAAGGAGGTTGTTAAGTGGCATTTAGAGGAGGAAGTGGTGGGTCATTCCCACCCTCACTATTGAGGTTTCTAATGTCTCCTAAGGCCTAAAATGTAATAACATATATTCATTTAGTAACCCATAGCCAAAATCATAACTTAAAACAAAGACTAAAAAATAAAATATATTAAAACTATGGAGATTATAGCTCCATTACTTTCAAGGGTAGATGGGGAAGGCCTTCCTCCAAACAATGAAGAATCTGGTCCTTTGTCATGTTGACCAAGTTAACATCCCTATGATCAAGACCAGAAAGAATGTTGGACCTATCTAAAGGAGTCCATGTAGAAGGCTCATGAGTATTAGTAGCTATAGAGGTCTCATATACAACCATTTTGATCTAAAGAGTAGGGAATTAATCCACCTTGAAAGTACTTTTAAAAACTTGATAAGTACTCTCTTCCTAGATCCCTTTAATGAATAGCTCTCTTTTGCACCATTTAATTGATTGCTTCTTAAGCTACTTTAGTTAGGCCTCATAATCAAACTTATACTAATGCTTGTGGGCATTTTGTGTCTTGCTTGCACTCCAAGACCCAAATGCAATGATCCTTGTAGTTTTTAACCTTTTGGGAGAAGAGGTCCATTTGCATACTTTGTTCCACCACCTCCCATAGGATAGCTTCTTTGTCCTAAATAACATGCTAGTAGTGGGCCCACATGATCTTCTTAGTCTATCACTCTCCCAAGTTAGTCTCTTTAGCTTCCACAAAGGCTTTATAGTCTCAAAGATATCCAATTATGTCCTCCTACCTTTGCATCTTTTCCCTTAAGGCCACAACTTCTTCCCATAGGGATTCACTCTAGCTGCCATGAAGTTTTTGTGCATAACATTGCTAATTTAGTAGTGGTCTCATACAACTTGACGAGTACACTAGACACATTAGAAGGAAGATTCGATAAGGAGTCTATCTCCATGTCTTTGCTAGGGTCCCACTCCATGGAGGATACTACACAAGAATAAAATAGAACCATAAAATAAAATCTAATATAGCCATAATGTAAGCAAAGCCCATAATTGAAGCACATAAAATGAAATCCTTACCTATCTCAAGCATGACCTGAAGCAATCAATCGATGATGTCCTTAGCCATTCCATGTAGGAACTCGACTTTGTCTGGAGTCTCTACCTACAATTTCACATGAAACCTAGTGATAGGAGCTTATGCTAGCAACTCAAGAACTACAATAAGCATAATAATCATCAAAAGGTTAGGATGATAGCCAAAGATAACCAATGAGATATAATAAAAATGTTAAGGCATAGGCATACCTAGCTCTTTGTAATGAACGAGAGAAGTACTTGGTACCACCTCACCAAACAAGGCATCTAAATCATCTAAACTTGCATTAGCAAATTGTTCAATCATATGTTGCTTTAGGAGCCCTCTTCTACACACCTTTGTTCTACCTCCGTAGTAGCTTGGGCTACTATAACCTGATACTTATCTACAACCATAGCACATGTAAAATAGGTTAACACATGAAATCATAAAGTAGCCATAAATTTTTAAAACATGGAATTGCCAAATTTAAACAAAGAATACCTAACATTTCTTGCTGCGATGGCTTAAGCTTAAAATTAAGCTCCTTTGGGGTAGGCTAATCTGATGGTGGGGTTGCCTCCTCTATAGGCCTCTTGAGTTTCTTCCTAGATACCTCTTCAGCCTCCATGCACTATTGTCTAGCATCCTAAACACTAGTAGGAAATAAGAGGGTCTCATCATGATTAGTACTATTAGGAAACTCATATTTCCTAACATCAAGATTCTTAGTGGTGATGGATAATGTATCACCCATCCCTTCTAGTGGGTTTTGGGCCTACACTATTAGATAAATGTGCTTTATCTAAGGCCTCAAAAGTTGGCTTAGGTCTTGGGAAACCCATTTTCCATTCCTATACACCAGCAAAAACACTGTAAAGCTCTTCAAATAACCTATAAAAAATTGCGAAGTACATATGGATTGTGATAGAGATGTCAACACATAGTCTAAGGATATCCTCTTGAAGCTTAGTAGCCAAAGTAGCCACCCAATCAAATCTAATTTCCTCCATCAGGACCTTCGTAAAGGTCCACCCTTATGATAGGTTGATTACCCTTTTTAGTGATAGAAATTTTGGAAATTCATGAGACCTAAATAAAGGATATGATTCCTTTATATTAGGGTTCATGAAGCTATCCATAAAAATTCCAAAGTGGCCCATGTTGATACTAAGCCACTCTAAAACTTCCTTGTGATGGCCCAATTTCCTTACTATCCTAATAGGAAATTTTCTCTATTAGTAGGTACACCAAAAAAGTTAAAAAAGAGGCTAGCACCTACATCCATGTTCATCTTCACACCTTAGATGATGATGCTAAAATGACCAACCTTTTCATCAAAGGAGTGAATGACATGAAACTGCTTCACAACAACAATGGAAGGTACAAGTGCCACAAATACATCAACAAACCTACATGCTAGATGTTTTCTTGAATGTATCTAGACACTCCTTTTTTGATGTCACTTCATCAAACTTCAGGATGACGATATCCTCATGATGTGAACCTAAAAGTGGTATAGTGACATTAGCTGTGGTGGAAGGTCCTACAAAGCAATATCCAAAGTTTAGCATCAATATGAGAAATTTCAATGATTAAGAAAACTAATAGAACACTCAAATTTATTTCCATACAAACACTAGAATTTATAGCCTTTATGTTTATGTTTCCTTTCCTATTATGGTGTGGAGGTCCTAACTAGAAGGGTCTAATCCATGCTATCAACATCTACACACTAGCTATGCATGATCCTATTATACTTTTTGTATATGTTGTTAAACCTAGTGGCGTATTCATCAAATTTCCCTCTTAACTATTGATACATAATAGTTTTGATTTGAGGACTCTTGGTGAATTAGTCCAAAGTAGCTTGATCCATTATTAGGATTTGATCATTGACAATCAAGCCATGATCATTAACTTGGGCGCAAAAAGTTGTAAAATCAATGAAGTTAGGAAAGGTAATCAAACCAAAGCATAAAAGCATTATAATAACCATGTTTATCCCTGTAGATGGTACACAGTGTTAGGCAGGTTTTACAATAATGTGTGGGCTCTATGTGCCACCATTAGAGTATTGTTAATATTATACTGACTATACTCTAGCATTGTCCAAATCTCTAAAAGTTAATGTGGACTTATGACATTTGCTACTGCCCCTACAATCTTAGAAAGTACCCTATCAATAAGATATCTAGCAATTAGCCTAAATTCCCAAGGAAATATGGTCTTCGCAACAACCCTGGCTACATCCATAGACAAGTGTGACCATAGCATCACACTAAAGTTCCTAACGAGGTAGGCAAGGAAGTCACTTGTCCTGGGCTAGAACCACAATGAGAGCTTTCTAAGAGTCATTTCATGTAAAGGGGTGTTGGTCTTGGGATGGCCAATGTAGCACAACATACCAACTAGCTCCACTATGATGAGAACATGCCTCAAGAAGACCCTACATTAAGCAAAACACAATAAAATTATAACCAATTGAAATTACTTAACAAACTTACACAAAACATCTAGTTATAGGTGAAATTAACCTCTGTAGAAAGCTCTAATATGTTTTTATAAATTAGTATAAGTAATTCCATAAGAAAACATTATTACAACCTTGCATAACCTTGCACCATGACCAATTGGAATCTCTAAACAAATTTAGGAAAACCTTCCTAAGTTAGAGGTGAAATTAGCTTCTGTAAAAAGATATTAGATGTTTATTTAAATTAGCTTAAGAAACTCCCTAGAAGCATTGTTACTATATTTTACATCCTTTATAGCCAAAAAATTATACCTAACACTAAATCTTAGCCTAAATTATGCATAAATTTAGAAATTACATCTAAGTTATGCATGAACTTGGAAAAAACATGCAATTTATGGATAAATTTAAATAATAGCATTTACATTATGTCAAAATTGAGAAATATCAAGCATAATTTTAGAAAAAACATCTAAATTATGCAAGGCATGCATAAATTTGGGAAAATCATCTAAGCTATGCACAAATTTAGAAAGAGCATGATAAACTATGAAAAACGCCATGTAGCCATAGTAAAAGCTTATTTAAAAGAGAAAAATCTTTTACACTTCTTCAAAAAGAAAAATTAAGCATTAATTTTACATGTTCAAAAAAGAAAAACATAATTTATAGATATCAACCACTTTTATTTTCAAATGGATAATGTACTACAACTATGAGTTTTTCCTTGATTCACATAGCCATAGAAAAAAATTCATGAAAAATTCATTTGAGCTTGAAACAGAGTGATTCCACCACCATTTTAAAGCATAAATCAATCCATACACATCCATGCTAAGAAAAAATTAAAAAAAAAACTCTGTTTATGTAGGAATAATTCATCAATTTAGATAATAATCTGAAAATGGCACAAATATCCTTATTACACATGATTAAGTAAAAATTATATAAAAATTTATTTTAAGTTCAATAAGAGTGATTTCACCTCTATTGGAAAGGTAATGCCAATTCCTATGAATGCATAATTAGAAAATAGCCAAAACCTTTGGTGTTTCCTTAAAACCAATTTGCAAAGTTACATAAAATTGCAGAGCAATACAAACAACCTAACTACACAATGTGAGGAAAACAACCATAACTTCTTTGTTTCAATGTCAAATTAAATACGAAAATAGCCATCAAAAAGCTTAAACAAAGGGCTACAATACCATAACCTTTAATGTAATAAATGTGTAGCATTATACCAAGAAAAAAATACAACGTTTCTTATCAAAACATCAAAAACCTCAAAACCTAGATTTCATATAGCCATGGAAACATTCAAAATAGCTAGAACCATTGAAATCCAGTAAAACTCACATCAAAATAATGGGGAAAAAACATGAAATAGCAAGTCCTATTTTTAAAAGCAAATCTACAAAAGCTAAAGCAATGAAACAACTATAGATATGCATGAAAGTAGTCAAAATAGGAGGAAGAATTTTAGAAAAATTTCATTTTAATCCCTCCATTGGAGTATATATGGAAAAAATGGCCCTAACACATGAAAAATAAAACTTGAAAAACCTTAGAAAAAAGTTAAAATAGGTAGAAATGGCTATCTTGAAGCAATAATAGAAGAAGCATGGATGGTGATGGGCCTAGGAACTTCTTCTAACTCCCAAGCATATTCATCCATATTTTGAATTACATTATTTTGTCTCTTTCCTCCTCATTGCTTTAGCACTATGGTAGGATCAATGTTGGGAATGGTTGAAAACTAAAGAAGGATGAGAGTGCAACATTGGTTTTGAGGAATATGGGAGACTTTGATGTTCAGAATTGGTTCTTACTACCATATGAACCTCTTCTAGAGCTCTCCTCCAATATGAAATTAATGTAGAATGAAAATTGTGATGAAAACTTGCAAAATTTGATATATTAAACTCATATAAAACCTAAACACACACCTTGAAATCACAGCTACCAATTTAGTGCACCATAACTACAAGTGCACTAATGTGCAAGGAGGGCAAGTCTACTTCACATTGGTAAAAAACTTTACTTTTTAAAAGTGTAAAATTTTGGATTATGGGTCCCATCCTACACCTTCATTCTTTATGAAAACTTACATCAATGCTAAGATTTTTGTCAATTTTGACTCTTAAAACCTTATGAGAAACTTAACCCCATGCATCCACACTAGGAATACCATTCCCAATGCGGAAACATGGCTATTAATTTACAAAATTATTTGAATTAAAAATATTTTGCTATTTTTGATAACCTAAACCTACCTTTTTTCAACCTTAGGTTTCCAAAAGTGGGTAAGACATGGGAAAGGCTAAACACCATGGATTTCCATGCTAGGGAACCAATTCCTAGCATGGAAGAAGAAGGGTAACACTTACTCTTTCCTCCCAACACTCATCTAACATAGGTTTGAACCCAAACTAGATCCCATGTAACCTAGAACCACTCCAAGCATCTCTAGCAAACTTGAAATCCCATCACACCTAGTGAAAACTAGTTGAAATCTAGGATTTGGTGTTTTCCATGCTAAGGAAGGCTTCTTCTATGCTAAGCCTCTTACCCTTCATAGAAATAGATTGGTGGAAACTAAAAATGATGTAAATTAATGACCTAATGACCATTTCTTGATGCCTGGTGACCCCTAGACCCTACTAGAACCCTCTATAGGTTAGTGGTCAAATATAATACAATACTATCATTCCCCTTTCATCCAAGATAGATTCACCATGCCCAACATGGTATAAATGGGTTAGATTAAATGAATCACTTAGAATCCTCTAAATTATCAAATCATGACATCCAGCATTAACCATCAACACTAGTAACCCTAAAGGTTAACATGCATGGACGATCAACTTTTGATTTGGCCTAGATATAAATTTCTTGATTTGGGAAGACCTCTTCCAGGTGAAGGCTTCCACCCACAACATGGAAAAAAGTAGGAAAGCGTATAAACCCCTCACAACCTCCAAAACAATCAAATATTAACCTTAGGCACTAATGGCCAACACTTACAAACCTGCGAACACTTATGCATAGCTAGATTGACTATAAAAGGATCAAAAAGATTTTAGCCCAAATTTTCCACACTAAGAATGGAATCCCTAGTGTAGAAATAAGAGGGAAGCCAAAAAAATTACCTAATGACCCTTGAAACAAACAAATCTCAACATTAGGTGGCAATAGTTAATACTAGTAACCTTAGGAGCATGCATGCATGACTAAAAGTGAGAAAAAATGATAAAAAAGATTTCTCCCTAATTTTCCACACTAAGCATGTAAGCCCCAACATGGAAAAATGGGGGGAAGCCCAATAAATGCCTAGTAACCCTTGAAATATCCAAATTTCAATAGCACATGTTAGTAGTCGACACTAGCAACCTTAGAAGCCTACATGCATGACCAAAAGTGATTAGAAATGATTAAAAAGAATCCACACGCAATTTTCCACACTAAGAATGAAAGCCCTAATGTAGAAAAAGGAGGGAAAGCTCAAAAACCACTCATCAATATTCAAAATAACAATATTTTGACACCAAGCATTGACCATCATCACTAGCAACCTTAAGGACCTACATGCATGATCAAAAATTATGCAAGAAGATAAAAATATATTTCCCAAAATTTTCCATTATAGGAATACTATCCTTAGTGTGGAAAAATATGGGGAAGCTGAAAAATCACTTGCGAAATCTATTAACTAACTAGTTTGACTCCAAACACTAGCTTTCATCCTTGGCAATGTCCAAGGCTAATATGGATAGTTGATTAAAGTTAAACTTGGGCTAAATCTACGTTTTATGGTGTATCCATGTTGGGAATACCTCAATCCATGTTTTTTAGCATGGAAATTGATGAGGAGACCCATTTGGGATCCATAGCTACCTTAGAAAAACATTAACTAAACTTGCATGTGCTCTAGGACCCTCCTGACATTGTTTGAAGCCTTCAAATTTTAAGAAACTAATGGTAGAAGGCCAAAAATTGATTTCCCCCAAGTTCGCCATGCTTTGCATCACATTCCCAATATGGAAAAAAGAGTGGAAGCCCAAAAAATACATAGAAATATCCAAAATGACCAAAATTTGACATCAAACCCTAGTCCTTGACCTTGTTAACGCTAGAGGCTAATATGCATAGTGAATTAAGGTCAAAATTTTTCTAGATATGAGTTGCATGGTTCTTCTACATTTAATATAACTTTTTCAATGCTAAGGATTGTATTAGCAATGTGGAAATGCAATGGGAAGCTTGTTTGGAACTCCCAAATACCTTAGAATGACATTAAATGACCATTCATGCACTTTAGAATACTAGCAACAGCCATTGGAGTTGTTAATCATTACAAAGATGATCCCAGATGTCCAAAACTTGGTTCCTCCTATTTTTCAATGCTAAGATCTCCATCTCTAGTGAGGAAAAAAGAGGAAAAGCCAAAACACCACCTAGGGATGTCCAAAGTGCTAAATTTTGACATGGATCCATAGCCCTTGACCCTAGCAACTTTGGAAGCTAGAATGAACAATTGATTATGACTTAAATTGGCTTAGATCTAGAATTCTTACTTCTTCCACATTGAAGTAACTTCCACCTACTTGAAAATAAGAAATAAAAGCTATGTTTCCACTTTTGAACATAAGATGGCACTCCCAGAAGTCAAAGATCTACACCAGAGAAGCCCAAGACCTCATAGCCTCAAGATTTTGCTTATCTGACTTCATTTCAACCTCTAAAATCCATTCCCCCCATTTCTCCATGTTGGTGTAACTCCCCCAATGTGGAAACATGAGGGAATACCTTAAGTGTCCTTAAAAAGTCTTCAAACACATCCAAAATTACCTAGAAACTTGTAGGATTGAAGTCTACAATCCTAGGGGATAAGAAACCTGGTCAAAGTGTCACCATAATCACACTAGATTCATAAAATAAGTGTCCCTCTATTTCATAACACTAAGGATACTATCCCTAGCATGGAAAAAAGGGTAGAAGCCATTTTGACATCAATTGATACTTGAAATGATCTCAAATTACCTCAGAGTAATGCCAGGAGATGCACAAGCTACAAATCTAGAGTCTTGTTGCCTATTTGACCATATTTGATTTCATTTTTCTTGAATTTTAGTTCTTTATGGTAAACCACCTCTTTTCCATGCTATCTAGTGTGGAAACAAGGGGAGAAGGCTTCAAAAATTGATTTTTGACCTTTATAGACCTCTGGAGTGATTAATTTTGAAGAATATGATCCTACGGTACCTTGGGAAGGTCCTAGAATGTCAATTTTGGATCTTTGAGCACCCCAAAACCTATTTTCCTTAGTATGAAAACTAAGGGTCTCTATTTCGATGATGAGCTCAATGTGAAAGTCTCAAAACACTTTATTTGTAGTTCTAAAAAACCTAGAACTAGCCTTGATTGATGCCTAAACTCACCTAATATCCTTGTAGCCTCAAAACATGGCCTGCTAAGGCCTAAAACTAGCAAAAAACTAATCATTTTTGGCCTATATTAACCAATTTTATCATATATAACAAGTTTTGCTTGATTTTTGCATTATTATGTAATGTTTTCGATTGTTTTTGTAGTTATCCATGTTGACCTTGTTAAGATTCTATGGCTGTTATACAACTTTATATGTTTATTTTTTGTCTTATTATAGCTCTATTTGCCTTTAAATGGTATCAAATAGTGAATTTTTACCTTCCCCAGCCATCATTTGACACCATATGACCATGGCCCACTAAGGCCTTAAACTATCATCATGGCCCACTAAGGCCTAAAACTAGAAAAATTGTGATCTTTATTGATCATTTGTAGTCTCATTTCTTATGTTTTCCCTAGTTTGACCATAACTTGATCATTTTTTGCCTCTATTGCACTTTGTCAAACTAAACTTATACCACTAATGACATTAGATGGCCTTGATTGCATTAGATTTTCATGTATTTTATGGCATTTCAACATTATTTATTCACTTTACCTAGGTGCCACTTAATATGAATTTGGTTGACATGTAGGATCAAAGTAAGAGTAGCTAGAAGCAAATCAATTTGCCTTTGTGTCTACATGGACCTCATGGTGATATTAAATGATGTATCAACCCTAAATACCTAGATCTTGAGCCTAAGAGTCTTGTGGACCACATAGCCTCAATAGAAAAACCTCTAAAATGGCTTAAAAACCTAGTCAAAACCCTTGACTTAGAAATAGGAGACATAATCGACGATCCTCTAGTTATGGTTCCTATCACAACACATAGCCTCAATATGCCCAAGATATCACCACTGTCTTATATAATAACATTAAGGCATTTTACTAGTCATATGAAGATATGTTAGGCCAATACCCATGTCTAGTCCAACATAACATCATATTGGATCCTAGCATTAGACTAGTTAAGCAAAAAGTGCACAAGATTAGACCTGATTTAGCTTTGGTAGTTTGCAATGAAATCTCATAGCTCTACCAAGTAGGTTTCATTAGGGATATTGATTACATAGATTGGGTATCCAACATAGTGGTAGTCCCTATGAAAAATGGGAGTATCCGCATTTGCATTGATTTTTAAAACCTAAATAAAGCAACCATCAAGGATGACTTTCCTTTGCCTAGTATTCATCAACTTATCGATACTACAACTAGACATGCCTTATTCTCATTTATGGATGGATTCTTGAGATATAACTAAATTAAGATCAACCAAAAGCACCAACTTAGCATGACCTTTATGACCCCATGAGGTACATTTTGTTACACTATGATGCCCTTTGGCCTTAAGAACAACGAAGAAACATAGTAGAGAGCCATGACATCTATCTTTAGTGATTACATGTTAGGTTTTCTTAATGATTACTTAGATGACATAGCCATGAAGTCTCAAATAGCTAATGACCATGCTAATAATTTAGATCTTATGCTGAAATGATGTCTCAAATATGAGCTTAGGCTCAATCCTAAGAAGTTTATCTTTGGTATCAAGATCCATAAGATGCTTGGCTTTGTAGTCTCTGAAGCAGGGATACATGTAGATCTTGATAAGGTTAAGGCCATATCCAAATTAGTAGAGATTTGGTGATTAAAAGGTAGATTATAGTTTATTTGTAGGTTTATTTATAGGCTTATGAATAATTTACAACCCATGCAACACTTGCTTAAAAAAGGAGTTCACTATGAGTAGATGGCTCAATGCCAAGAGGCCTTTGAAAGCCTTAAGCAAGAGTTGACAAAACTACCAACAATCTAGTCTCTATAAAAGGGTAAAAATTTTACATTTATTTTGCCATATTTGATATATCCATTGCCTCCCTACTCTATCAAAAGCATAATTATGAAGTAGAACTCCTTGTATACTACCTTAGCCATGCATTAGTAGTCCATGAAAATCGATACACTGAAGTGGAGAAGTATTGTCTAGCACTAGTATTCTCTTTGAAGAAATGGAGATGCTACCTCTTCAAAAGCTAAGTCAATGTAATTTGCAATGATAACATACTCAAATCCATAATGAACAACAACTACAAAAGTATTTGTATAGCCCAATGAAAAGCCATAACCATGCAGTATGACCTTAATTACGTCTCTCAATCCTCAATAAAAGGGCAAGCTATGGTTGTACAACTCATTGTTTCACCTGTTGATGACCAAGTAGCCATATATCTTGAGTTCCCTAATGAACACATTAACATAGTTAGCCAAGTTTCCAAGGTTTATGAGGTAGTCATGAACTTTGACAAAGCTTCAACCCCCCATGGGGCTAGTGCTACTACCATCGTAACATTTCCATCTAGTGAGATCCAATCCTTTTCCTATCATTTTGGTTTTTCACATACCAATAACATAGAAAAATATGAGGATTTGATTAGAGAGATAATAGTATCTCATGACCTAGGAATTAGATGCCTAGGCATCAAAGGAAATTCACAAATCATGGTTAACCGAGTAACCAAAGTCTATTCATGCAAAGCTAAGAACTTACAACCTTACTATGACCTAGGAAAGTAGTTATTAAAAAATTCATAGACATTGATATCCAACACATACCTTGAAATTAAAATTTCATAGCTAATGCAATTGCAACATTAGCCCTTGGTATGATGCTATATGTGTTTATCAAGTTGCCCACCTTAACTATGGACTGTACTACTTCCATAACACACAACACTAAGGATGCCTTTATGGTCGTCATTCATATTGCTCCTCCCAAGAAGTGCTATGGTGATATTAAATTTTACCTTATGCATGGTGAATTATTACAAGGCCTAAATACTACTTAGAAGGATTCCATATGCAAGTGATTCGAGTACTATGTCATCATAGGTGATAACACATTATGTTAGCGATCCTACGATGGAATACTCCTAAAGTGCTTAAGTAAAACTAAAGCTAGAATGGTTCTAGAGGTAGTTCATAAAAGAGTTTTTGGAGGAAATATAGGACCTAGAGCCATGGATATTAAGATTATATGGTTAGGCTACTATTGGCCCCATATGAAGAATGACTACCTACAAAAGGTTCAGCAATGTGACACATGCCAACAATATAGAAACCTAATACATGTATCACCAAGTGAGGTACATACAACCAAAATAATATGGTCATTTTAATGATAGGGTTTGGATATCACTAGACCCATAACATGTAAGTCTTCTGTAGGACATAGATTCATCATCACAATAACTAAATACTTTACCAAGTGGGTTGGACTATTCCCCTAAAGAAGATCACATCTTAACAAGTTTACAAATTTATCCTAGATAACATTGTACCTTTTTTTTTGGCATACCCATGACCATAGTTATAGAAAATTTACCTTAATTTAGTAGCCTAAACACCAAGGATTTATATCACAACCTAGGCATTAAGCATTCTTTCTCATCACCTTACTACCTTCATGCCAATGGACAAGCAAAAGCAAGCAACAAGGCCATCATCAACTTACTCAAAAAGAAGACATACCAGTGTTCTCATCATATGATGCATTATTAGTTCTATTTGAAGAAGACATGGTTTTTCCTGATAATGTGTGTGACTTAAAATATGAATGTTTTTTAAAGATAAATTTTTAATAATTTCACAACAATCGTTTGTAATATAATTAATCTAGATAACTAGCACCATCCCTAAAAACAACCTCAATGGTGAATGACAAGGTACCCCTGCATCCAACCAATTGAGTTACAAGTGTTCATGTGTGATCTAATCAAATTTTGTGGATGGGACTAATTGTGGCATTTAGATCGCTATGCCTTGATTGTAGTTCATTTTCTTTCCATTTGGACTAGTGGTAGCTTTCTCACATATGGTTTAGTCCAAAGTAAGCAATATGATTTTTATTAATTTATATTTTATAAGTTTAATCACCTAGAACAAGAATTAAGGTAGAGGAATTTAATATCTAATTAATCTAATGCTTAGCTAGCCTAACACAAGTACCCATTCCCACTCCCTAGACACGTCCTGAACACATGTAGTGCTACTAGGTTAGCAAACATTAGGTGTTTCTACGTTACTAAGTGCTACATGTATGGTCAAAGTGGTTGTGATTGTGTTCATTAACAATTGGAAATTAATTGCTTAATTAAAGTGCATCAAAGTAAACTGCATAAACAAAAAATGTATCAAAGGAAACATTCATCTATTCTCAGTGCTACAAGAATTATCAAAAGGCTCAGCTTTATTCTTATCACACTATTATGATCAAGTACATCAATGCTTGAAAAAAGGTCCATACACACTCAAACTCCTTCTATGAGCACTTAGAAATTATTCTAACTCTGGAGAAAACTAAAACATCATCAATTTCAGGATTCCATAGTTCAATGGTAGATTTGTATAAGTTTCAAAACTTGGGAAAAAATTTTTCTGAGTCTAGTGATACATTCTACAATGTAGATAGCATAGCACAATTAAGTCTTATTTTCATCAAATTTTTTCTAAGTGTCCTATTATGCTCCCCAGTGTAGCTAGCATAGCACACACTTCCATGGCTAGTTTTCCCAAGTATCAAGCTAGATGTGGTCAAGGGTTTCTTGGGATGGACCAAAAAATTTGGAAAATTTTCTATCTCTTAATATGTCAAGCTTGCTATACTCCCTAGCATACCCAGCTTGACACATGTCCTAGTTGCTAGTTTTCCCAATTTCTAGGATAGAATATATCAAAAGTACTTAGGATGGCAAAAATAGTTTGGCAAGTTTTCTATCTTTTGTACTGCTATGCTCTACAACACAATGAGCGTGACACAAGTTTTAGTACCCAATTTTTCCTAAGTGTTAGACAAGGACTTGTAAAGCTAGCTTGACATGGAAGATGCATTTGGCACATTTTCTAATTTTTAAGGCTACCTATCCCGCTACACCCCAAAGTGTAGCCAACATGCCATGAATGAAAATTATAGCTTTCATCGAAATTTTTCAAAGTATCCTTGATATTCTTTGCTACATTGTGCAAAATAGCCAGCATGACCAGTGTAGCAAATCAAAATTTGCAAAATGTTACTAAGTGTTCTTGCTATGTTGTAGAGCATAGCCAATTTGATAGCAAGAAAATGCCTCCAATAGCCTACAAAAGCCTCTAGAAATTGAAATCAACCTTTTTCTCAACTCTAACATCTCTTGGTTAGCCAAGATCATTAGTTTACATTTCTTTTGCATCCCCTATTAATCCCTAAAATTGTCCATATGCTTGACCCTACTAGGAAGAAGGGGAAGATGTAGTCCCAGAGCATAGTCTCTAAGTTGCATTATTCTAATACTATTTGTAGGTACATTATGGTCTCTTAGACTCTGGAACATGTAGTATAGGTAGTGTGGTCATATTTTTGTAGTCTTTGGATACCTATTTCTATCCTACAGAGTGTAACACTTTGCTAGAAAGAGTGTAACATGTTAGGGTAACCCTATCTATGCTCATGCCACATGGCACCCATGCCACATGGTGCCTAATCAGTGTTTCATAATAAACCTAGCTCTATAAATACCCTGACATCTAGCACTTTAGGGGTTGAAAAATCAAAAGATCATTGTGCATTTTGAGCACTCTGAGCATCTCTATTACTCCCACACTTGAACATCGAAGCTTGATACCTTGGCGAATACCACAACACAGTACATCATTGCACCCATAGAGCATGATGATAGCCAAACCAGTAGGTTCAACATACCTTACAACTACTAGCTCCACATTCCAAATGTTCCAAAGATTGTGACTACACTACTACACTACCATTTTGCTTGCCTAACACTACATGCCATCTCCACCTTCTGTTCAAGCAAAAGTTACGCTCCCTGGTCTTGGGGCTGTGCACTTCTCTACTCTTAAGATTTTTTTTTCATTTCTTTTCTAAGAATTTGATTTTAATTTTAAGCATATATCCTATATTTATGTAGTATTAATTCACATTTTTATGCTCATGTCACCTTATTTTTAGCCAAGATCCTTTGCTACACTCTTGCTGCTTATCTTGACACCCACACATAGTGCTTCATAAGCTTCTATTACAAATGGTTATTTTAACACCATTTAAGTCCATGTATGATCAATCAGACCATATAGGGCACCTCCTTTCTATTTCCCCAACATGACCCTTACATAGATTCAAGGTTAGGTTGTATGCTTGTAGACCTCTCAGTGTTCTAGTCACTAGCATTTTTGAACATCATAGTTTTTGGCTCTAGAAGGAAGGCCTTCCATTCTATATATCTTCAAGGGTAGTCCCACATGATTTCTACATCCCCATCAGTAGCAACAAGCTATCATAGACATAGAACCCCTGTAGACCTACCACAGCAGTAGTTGGATCATAGTGTAACATAGGAGTTATCTACATTCTAGTTAGTGTAGATTGGTTCCAGTTGTTAGTTCCCCTAGAACCTCGTAGGAAAAATTCCCAAAATTATGTCCATTGAATCAAGCTCTGAGTGTTCTATAGAGCATAACAACCCTGAGAGTGTAACAATACCTTAGAGCATAATGAGCATAACAACAAAGATAGTCATTTTTTTCACATTTTCAAACTTAGTCATTTTTTGCTTGTTTTTTTTTATAATTTTCATACTTAGACATTTTATTTTAATGTTTTATGCATTTCAACATTTTTAGCCAATACCTTCTTTTCTCATGTTTTTCCTACATGAAACAATAAACCCAATTAACACCTCAGCCAATGCCCTAAGCTTGGACGTAGCTCATTCCATTCAATAGGTGGGAGATGTTGAGTAACTACCTAGCCTTGTGAGACCACAATGGTAGTCTCTTAGACTATGTTACCAATCAATTAAACATAGGGCACTGGATGATGAATGGTACAACTTCCTTTGTGTGAAGCTTCAAGTAGGCCTATCATTAGACTACCAAGAAATGGAAGCAAAGCATAGTTTTGAAATCATCCATCAAAATGGGAGGGAGTTCTTTCCCACCCTTGATGTGGTCACACCATTCACTGACAACTTCAAATGGATCTTAGACCAACTCATTAGGATGAGTAGGCCAAAAGAGCAAGGCATAGTATTAAACTATGATGAACCACTATAGGATGGGCAAGAGGATATTGTATAAACATTTGCACCTACTACCATAAACCCTTGTAGGTGGTAAGAGATGCATCATGATCTTTGCACCCAAAGAGACATGATGAACATTTGGTTGACAAGATGGCCAAGGAACACATGGAGCTAGGTCCTCCTAAGCCCACTCCCTTGTTAGTCATCCCTATGACTTCATCATCTTAGGCTACAAATGCAAACATGAATAGTAAATAGACAAACACTGAGGCTTGAAGGTCCATACTACAACCAAAAGCTAAATCTCCTCCTTGGGAGATCCACCTTGTAGGACACATGGAGGAGGTAAAAACCACCAAAATAACATAAGGTGGAAACAAATTTTTAGATATGTTGACATAAGTTAAGTAGGCTCTAAAATAGGAAAATATAACTTTGAGCATATATGACTTGATTATGACTTATCCTACCCATTACAAGGCCTTGGTTTGCATCCTGGCATCTATTCTTGTTAATGAAGACATGCTAGTAGATGAAAAAGACATCCATGCCATAATGATTCCACCCGCAACCATAGAGTCAAGGTTTAACACCTGTGACATTTCATGATGAGGTAGTCAAAGCTAACCCTAAAAAGGGATAGGTAACCACTACATCCATGTTCATAACTATTTTTGTAGGAAAATACAAGATTCACAGGGTGCACATTGATGACAGGGTGACAACTAATATCATCCCATTTCTCATTGTTGACAAGCTTGGCCTAGTGGATCAAATCAGGTCAACAAAAATGATGTATTTGAAGTCCTTTAATGGAATGTGTGTGTTTGTCAAGGGGATAGTCATGATTGATTTCATGGTAAGGGAGCAACTCCCCACTAATGATGAATTCATTGTGGGTAAAGAAATGCCTAGATTCGACCTAATCCTAGGGAGGTCATGGATAGCCCAACTATGGGTTGTTTCTTCACCTATCAACCAAGAGATCCACTTGACCTATGAGGCCAGGAAGGTGGTGACCTTTGGTGATAAAGTAGCCCCTCCAACCATTAACAATGTGGATACCAAACAAGGGTCAGAGGTAGAGCTTTTTGAGGATACACCACCCATTTGTAATGAAGGTCAATGTTGTTTAACTGATGTTAAACAATCAAGCAAGGTAAGTGACCTCCATGAGGAAGCTCTTTGGAAAAAATTTCCCTTCTCTACAACAAACTAGAGCCTATGGGAGTACCATCTAGTGCCTCCTAGGTCTTACACATCACTTAACCCACATTGGGTTAGGAAGCATCTACATGATTAGGGCATGCCCTTAGTTCACTTGCATGTCTGAATTGCCTTTTTTTCCTTCATTTGTACAATTACAATTTGTATAATTTTTTTCATCTTAAATTAGTTACAATTTCATTTAGTTTCTTTTCTCCAAAAATAAAAATGAGGCCAGAAAAGTCCTTAAACTACCATGTGCCCTAGAAAGGCCTTAAACTATTGCATGGCCTTCCAAGGCCTAAAATTGGTAACCAAATCCCTTTAAACAATGTCATGAAATGGCTTTAAACTAGTGATGGCTTGAAATGGCCTTCAACTTAAAATTCCCTTATTTCCATGGCCTTAAACTAGCATGGGGTGCACAATGGGCCTAATTGCATTAACCAAATCATAAGTTAAAATTATTACAATATTACATGAAAAGATAACAAAATGAGGAGCAAATAACTATGATATTTTCACTAAATCATCAACAGGATGCATAGTTCAATATTACATCCACAACATGAAATATCTAAAAGGACATAAAATTACCTAATAGTAGGGCTACATTTTAAGCATTTCTACTTGTATTATGTGATGGGTGGCTAGGGTTCTCCCCCTTCCTCTTCATGCACTACTTCACTAGGTCCTACACCCTCACCTACAACCTATGTTAAAAAAAATAAAATAATAAATTAGTCAATAAATGAGTTGATATGAAAAATTATAATAAAATAAAAAACAATAAAGTAAGCTAAACCAACCTAAGAAGGGCCTACATCCATGTCTTGGGGCATCTTGTCGAGGCTAGACTCTAGGCGTTATAGGATTTCATCCTCTAACATACGTGTCTAGTCCTCCTCACCCAGGTTAACACTCATGAGGGTTTTCACCTTTTCATGGACATCCATGTGAGTAGTCCAAGAAAAAATGTTGTAGAAGTTACCTCTCTGGAAGATACAATGATCTGTCTCTCTACGAACTCACTAACCACTACACTATTCATGAACAATTTGTAAGCCTTTTTTGCACTGATTGAGTCAAGCAATATCTATCAACATCGGTGCTCCACATACTCATCTCTATACTTCTTGTGGTATAATTCATGCTCTAGCTTGTAGTTATTGTGATTATTTTGCATTTGTTCCCATTGATACACCTTGGCATTGTAATCCTTCCAATCTTGGCTTTTTCTCACCAAGAGGTCCATCTATAGCTATTGTTCAATAACCTTGCAATGGCCTCATTTTTTCCCTGAACAACTAACCAATACCTAGCATAATCAATGTCAGTCATGCACTAGCTACCATCTAACTTGTCACATTGCACCAAGAAGTTGTAGTGTGACTATAGGTCTTCTAGTCTTGTTGCTTAGTTCACCTCCTCTGCTTAAAGCTCTTGCACCCATTTCCATAGGTGCTCGATTACATGCCTATACTTCCACAACACTCATGCAGAATATAGTACACACTTGCTTGCTTAATCATATACGTGACAAGGCACCTGTACCACTTTGGGGAGAAATCAAGTATAATATTCACTTGGACTACTCGTTTTGAGTCCCATTTAATTTTTGATCCTATTATTCAATAATAGGTGAAATAACATCAGTCACAAAAAAAATTAGTAGGAAAAAATAAAAAATAAGAAGAATAATAATGAAATAAATGTACCAATCTTAGGGTCTATTTGTTTGAGGTGTTCAATCATGTCATCCACCATGCCTTGCATGAAGGTGAATTTATCTGGAGTTTCTGCCTATAGTCATGTGTGGAAGGTGGATGTTGATGCTAGATGTTTAGCGAAAGCATTGACCACTGCAACATAAAGCACTTTGCGATCATCAAAATAAAAAAACAAAAACCAAAATGAATAAAAAATCAAAAGAGAGAGAGAGAGAAAAGAAGAAAAGAAAAACAAACACAACAAAGATGGTAATGCCAAGCTCCTATCCAACAAGCCCTCCAGTGTGAGAGTAAGGGGATTGTCCATCTACACACCATCAAAGAAATGGTCAAACTCACCATCTTCAAATTGGAAACCCTCTTCTTTGAGTTTCCTTAATACTTCAATAGCTTCCTACTTGTCTTCATCTACCATGTGTTCCCCAAGTTGAGGGACATCGTCCTCCATGGGTTCGTCTACTGCTACAGGGGACCTTTTGCTTTTGTTACACAAATTTAATTTAGAATGTTCAATAAGGAATACAAAAATAGCATGCCACTAAATAATGAATACTTGCTATTTTTGAATGCATGTCATGGAGCTTAAATTACAGCTTCTTTTCCACCTCCTCCACTTCATGCGTGGGTTCCTACATGGGGCAAGGATTCTTAATCTTTATTCTTAATGATCTAATCATCTCAATGATGAGTCATGCCCCTCTTGCTACATTACCAATGTTGGTTGATGGAGCTTCCTTGGCAGTATCATTTGTGTGGTAGGATTACTTCACATGGCCTTTAGTTGTCACTGAGAACGACTCACCAATCACTTCTAGGAGGGTCCTGCGACCGCATGGTGTGGAACAAGTGGTGGATCCATAACTTGGAGATCTGGGTTCAATCTTGCACCATCTATTTCCCATTCTTGTGGACCACCAAAAGTTTCACAAACCTTCATAGGCACACTACGAAGAAAGAAACATTCATGTGTAATCATGCTTAGAGTTTATTGCATAGCTTAATGATTTTAGCTTGCAATTCATTAACAAAGTAGTTTTCTTAGGTGTACCATGTCCCTTCCTCTATCATGTCTCTCATGACCCTCAACTCCAAGGATCTTTCCTTGGAAAATTAGCTTTGGAAATGCATGAGCTTAGAACATTGGGTAGAGGTGGTAGACCATGGGTACATCCACCATCTTCATGGATATACCTTTGCATCCCTTTTGAGTGCCCAACCACTCCTCAACATCCTCTCTATAGTTTAAGTCCTTATTTTTTTTCTACTAGTAGACATTTATAGGGGATGACAAAGAGGTCTATAAGAAGTTCATCTATTATTTCAAAGATCACCTACACATTATGGACCAGTGTGTGGAAGTAGTTAGCACTCTTAGTGAAAGAATCAATTAGGGAAATCAACTCAACCACTAGGATATTTGGGATCATGGCCAAGAAGAGGTCCATCAACCTATCCCATTATAGGTTCTTTGCTACCTCCACTGAGGCCTCATAAGACAACCAATGCTATGAGCTCTCAACCTTGCCGTATTTAAAGAGGAAAGTGGTCTCAGTCCATCATGAAGCAAACATTGTGACCTCTCTTGACTTAGTTATACCTATAATAAGTAAAGGTAAAATCAGTAACATGATTACAAATAAAACCAAAAGAACATGAAAATAAGTGATATGACTTATGAGGCACAAAAAATGTATGGGATGGTTGTAGTGTGATTGAAACTTCCTCCACACTTGGTATCTGGATTATCCACTCAATGTCTAACCAGCCAAGAGTCTGACACCTCTTGTAAGATTTGGAATACCAACAAGGGTATTCTATCAAATCTACCCTGATTTGCCTAATCATTCCAGGATGAATATTCTCAGCAAATGATAATTCCTATAGGAAAATTTTGGTTAATCTTAGTGTCCCTTCTTCATCATGGAGGCCATTTGCATCAACAAAAAACCTAGTAATAGACAAAAGTAGTTGGCATCTTAAGTTTTGAAATAATAGAGAATACAAGAAATCACAATACGACTCATCCTCCAATGCAATAGTTCATCCTAGGTGGGTTCTAAAAAATAGTGCACACACATAAGGTAAGGATCATGGTTTTATACTTGTTGTAGACTTGGAACTTGGGTATTCCCCAAACCCTAGAAAAAAGTCTAAGGCTTTTTTGGCATTGGCCCACCCTCCATAGCTCTTTCTCATTAGAAGGCTCATTAGACATGAACCTCAAAATGCCTTAGTTCACCCCAGACAATAATGTCTCAGTTATGATGCCTACTACGTTGGTTGACAAGTGATACCACATTATCACACTAAAGTGGTGGAGCAAGAATTCTAGGAATTATTGCATACCTGACATGAACCAAATTGCCTAGTGTCCCACACATGTGTTTGATGTGGGAACATTTGATACAAGGTTTCTAATATGGCAAAAAATACCCACTAGTTCAACCATGATAAGGACAAGTTTCAATAGCACCCTACAATTTCACAATAGCAATAACATGAAAATGTTAGTGCTAAAAGAAAAGAATATCAAATTACATTTAACATGATTAGCCTTCCACTAGTTCCCACAGGAAAAGAACATCAACATTTCCATTTAACATGCCTAGTTCTCAATGGGGCATAACACTAACACTTACATTCTTACAAGCATTACAATTTAGAAAAATATCAAAAAATATTTCTAACTGCTAGTTACACTCCCCTCAGAGCATAACTCTCTTAACTTCAAAATTTTTCGAAGTGATGGTTACACTCCCCACAGAGTGTAACAACTAGCAAAAAAAATTTTAAGTGTTGGTTATGCTCCTTGTAGAGCATAACAACTAGCAAAATATTTTCTAAGTGTTTCTTATGCTCCCCACAGAGTGTAACCATTTCAAAATTTTTCTAATAGGTTCACTATGTTGCCTGTAAAGCGTAGCACTCGGAAACCAAAAATTTTCTAAATTTTTTTTATGATCTTAAGAACAATCAACTATGATAGACGTGATTCTCACAGTTTCCTTACCCTAGCTATTATACTATATCATCATTCCTGAGTTGCCTTGGCACAACCCTCTTCTGCACATGATGTGGAACACCAAAAATCAAACATGTTCCACACTGTGGCATGTGATGCTCAAGAATCTTCTTCTACACCACACCATGAAATGCCAAGAAAAAAACCTATTTCACACTATTGCATGGGATTCTCAAAGACTCTATCCTTTGCTATAGCATGAGACATCAATGACTCTTATTCTGCACAATGATGGCATGTGCAAAATACCCTACCCCATGCCACAATGCAAGAGATGCCAAATATCGTATTCTGCACTATGGTGCAGGACACCAAAGACCCTTGTTCCACACTATGATGTGGGATGTGTAGAAAACCCTTATTCTACTATGTAGTGCAGGATAGTCAAAATCCCTTATTTTACATTGCGACATGAGATGGTCAAAAGCCCTTGTTCCACGTTGCAGTGCAAGATGCCCAAAACCCTCAATCCAAAACAAAGAAAAAGGGAAAGAATAAAAAGTTCATCACATGCAATCCTTTCCCTAGTCATGACTTAGGGAAAATATAGTGGCTACAGTGGTCCCTATACATGGTAGACCCCCCCTCAAAGCCTAAAAACTCCAAAACATGCAAGAAAGTAGGGAAAGAAAAATAACAAGGGTAGAATAGCATCTTACCTAGTCAATAATGTCTTCCTATAGTTCTTAATGCATGCCCTAGGAAGGCATCTTAGGGTACGCTCTCCTTCATCAACATTGGTGAGGTTGAGGTGTTTGCATTTACTTCGGCACATCATGTTTGGCTGCTATGCTCTAGCTTTCTCCTTGTCACACTCTAGCTTCCCTTTGTCACTACTACACTTTGCCTTGATCATGCTATGCTCATATGACTATTTTCCTTGACATTGAAAATGATAAGTTTACCATGGTAAAATCTCTATTTATACCCTTCAGGGTTAAATGACACATCATCCTCCAAGGATTTTTCATATCCTACACGTAACATGGGACATTTCATGTCTTGCACATGACATGGGATAAGCGTAGTACCTAGAGTTAGAAAAATTTTGCAACTTTTCCAATGTTCCTATACTTACAAGATTTTTTTCATTTTTCTGATTGTCCAATAAACATCTAGCCTAACACCACATTTCAAAACTCTCAAGCCTTCCTTAAACTTGTATCTCACGCATAAACTATGGTCCGCTATGACCTTAAATTGGCAATTTTATGGTGAATCGAGGCAACAAAAAATTACTTCACATACTACATAGTTAGCTAAATTTTCATGACATTTTCTTTCTTATTTTATGTATTTTTCTTTATTAAGATAGGTGTCACTTGACATTTTCCTGGTTGTTTTGCAAGATCTCTTGAGCAAGATTACATAATGAACACATTCGAGAGTCTTCATTCACCCTTAGTCTTGACTAGACCTTATGGTGGTTCCATGAGATTCATAAGCATTGAGCTCCTAGACTTTGAGCCATTCACTTATGAAAAAAATGTAGTATCTCTAGAGACATTTCTAGACTAACTAGATCATCTAGTTAGAGTTCTAGACTTAGAAGTAGGTGATGTAATCGAGGATCCCCTTATAGAAGTCCTTATAGTAACATGTAAAGGCAATGTGAAAACATTGAAACTTAATTCCTTGTTAGAGCCTCAAATAAAACCAAGCATCTCTAAAGTCCTTAACAATAACATCAAGGCATTTGCATGGTCATACGAGGACATGCCAGGCTTATACCCTCACATAATACAACATAACATTATTCTCGATCCTCACATAAAGCCAATTAAACAAAATGCTCATAAAGTCAAGCCTAAGGTGGCATTGGCTGTTCATAATAAAATCAACAAGAAAAGCAATAGTATATGCATTTACATGGACTTCAAATACTTGAACAAGGTAACCATTAAAGATTATTTTCCATTGCCTAGTTTTTCCCAACTCATTGATACTATGGCTGGTCATGCCTGGTTGTCCTTTATGGATGGGTTCTCAGGGTATAACCATATCTGAATCAACCTAGAGCACCAACTTAGCACTACTTTCATGACCCCATGGGGGACATTTTGCTATAAAATGATGCCCTTTGGACTAAATAATGCAAGAGCAACATATCAACACTTGATGATGTATATCTTTAGTGATTATCTATTAGAATTTCTTAATGACTATGTTGATGATATAGAAGTTAAGTCCAAATTAGCTCATGACCATGCAAATGACTTGGACCATGTCCTCAAATGTTGCCTTAGACATGACCTTGAACTAAATCCCAAAAAGTATGTCTTTGGCATAAAAAATAGTCACATGTTAGGCTTTGTAGTATCATAAGTTTGCATATGCATGGACCTCAACAAGGTTAATGTCATCACCAAATTAGCACCACCAATAAACCTTAAGAACCTTCATGGGTTTCATGGTAGATTATAATTCATACATAGGTTTATCATAAGGTTGAATGATAAGTTACAACCAATGCAACATTTACTCAAAAATGGGATCCACTTTAAGTAGACAACATAATTCCAAGAGGCATTTGAAAACCTAAAAAAGCAGCTAGCTTAGCTTCCAATAGTCTACCCCTCTCCAAGGAGATAAGCTATTCTATATTTACCTTGCAACCTCAAACATGTCTATTTCTTCTCTACTTTGTCAAAATTGAGAAGATGGCTCAAATGTCCCTATTTACTACTTAATCCATGCACTAGTGGTCCATGAGGTGAAATATATGATGTGGAGTAGAACTATCTCACCTTATTTTTCACACTCAAAAAGTGAAGACACTACCTTTTTCGTAGTCAAATTAATGTCATCTACAATAGTAATGTACTCCAGGAAATTACAACAAACATATACAAATGTAGTCAAATAGCATGATGGAAGGCAATAACCATGGAATTCAACTTATACTATATAGAAAAAGCAGCCACAAAAGGTCAAGCAATAGTTGTGTAACTCATAGCTTCACCCATAAAAAATCAAGCAACAATTGATCTATAATTCCTACATGAGCATGTCAATAGTATAAGCTAAATATCCATAAACTTTGAGGTAGTTTTACACTTTGATGGTGCTTTAACCACATAAGGTCGTAGTTCCACTACCATTATTGCATTTCCTTGTGGGGAGATCTAACCCTTCACATTTTCTTGCACAAATAATAAGGTGGAGTACAAAGGTCTCCTTAGAGGTGTCTTAGTAGCTCAAGAATTAGGAATCTAAGATATAGTAATTGAAGGAAATTCATAGCTAGTCATCAACCAAGTCACAAAGGTTTACACTTGCAAGGAATAACATCTACAACCTTATTGTGATTTGGCGAAGCACCTACCAAACAATTTGCAACTGTAGATGTACAACATATCCCTCATAATGAAAATGCCATAGCTGATGTGTTCGCTAATTTAGCCTTAACCATAGTACCAAAAATGTTTTCTACTTTACTTCAATAGTGGATTGCACTAAACCTATAAATCAAATAACAAGCATCGCATCCATAAGCACAACTCACGTACAAGAGTGGTATGACAATATTAAAGCATACCTCCAATAGGGATAGCCTCCACAAAATCTAACCTCTACAAAAAAAGACATGATAAAAAAGTGATCATGATAGTATTTCCTTGTAGGTAACAACACCTTGTGTCAAAGATCCTATGATGAAATACTGTTAACTTACGTTAGTAGCAATGAAGCATAAAAGAGTGTTAACCAAGTCCATGAGGGATTATGTGGAGGCCACATAGCCCCCAATGTAATGGTAGCAAAAATTAGACATCTAGGCTATTATTAGCTTTATATGGAGTGAAATTGTGTCTCCAAGGTTAGGACATGTGATGTATGTTAGTGGCATGGTAACCTAATGCACGTGTCACCCACTGAACTACATACTACACAGATCATGTGGTTGTTCCAATGTTGGGGGTTGGATATCATAGGACCTATAACACCTAAGTATTTTGCAGGACATAGCTTCATAATTACCATAACTAATTATTCCACAAAGTGGATTGAAGTCATTCCCCTTAGGAAGATAACATCATAGTTGGTTTGCAAGTTCATCCTAGATAATATAGTGACCTGATTTAGTCTTCCCATGACTATTGTCATAGACAATGGACCACAATTTAGTAGTATAGAAACCAAAGACTTCTGCAAAAACCTTGGCATTAAACATTACTTCTCATCACCATACTACCCACAAGTGAATGGTCAGGCAAAGGCTAAAAACAATGTCATCATCAACCTTCTGAAAAGAATGCTTAACAATAGCAAGTAACCATGGCACAAAAAATTAGTCTACATGCTATGGGTCTACTACACGACATGTAGCACAGTGATTGGTAAGACGTCATATAGTGTTGTGTACATATCTGAAGAAATTTTGCCTCTATAACTACAAGTCCCATCCTCCACATGATCCTCTCAAGCTTCATTGATGAGATTCAAAACAACGAGTTGAGAACCATTAACCTTGACTCTATAGAGGAAGAGCACATGCAAACACTTGATTGCATCAAGTGGTACCAAGAAAAGCAATGGTAAAAGCATAGTCACAATCAACATCAACACCCAATCAATAAGGGAGACATGGTCCTCAAGGTCATTTATGAGCTCACAGACAAATTAGCAGCTAACTAGAAAGGACTTTTCTTGGTCATAAAGGCATAGAACAATGGAGCCTTCAAGCTTGCTGATCTAGACAACAATGAGTTTGCCAATCTTAATACTACCCCTAGTATGCAGTATCGCATCACAAACAAAATCAAGGTAAGTGCACATTCCGTATAATGTTAAATTGGCATAAACATCTACTATGAAATTAAATTGGCACAAAATGTCCCTAGGTCATGGAACTAAATTGGCATCCATAGCATGGTCTACTATGACCCTAAACTAGGCATCCAACATCCACTTTAACATTAAACAAGGATAGTGGTCTACTAGGACCTTAAACTAGCACATCATGTAGTCTACCAAGACCTAAAAACTAGGTTTTTAGTTTAGCATTCATAGTTCAACACACATAGTTATACAAATAGGTGAGCAAGAATATTTTCAATCCTCTGTTTCCTACCCACACTTCTTGGGCAAGATGGGATGGAGCGTTACAATTCCAAAATGAAGTTCACATCATCAAGAAAAACCCCTCTAGGACATTTTTAGTGTCACCATCCTCGACATCTTGCTAATCTTTCAAAGATGCCTTTTGGCATCTTGCTGACCTTCTGGAGCTACCACCACTATCACCAATCATCCTGGTTAGAGCTCTCACCATCAACATCACTCATTAGAGAACCACAAATATTGTTTCCCAACCATAGTACTACCATCCTTCGGCCCTCATCATTGCTTGAGCTTGGAAGAGCATCCAGAAATTGGTTGGGTTTCCTAGCTCCTTCCTTTGATGAGAAAACCTACGGACCTACATCACCATTGCCTCTAGCCTTCTCACTTCTAGTGCAACTGCTGGAGCTTTTGGAGCCAGCCATCGTCACACTTGCACTGGCCTTCCTACTTTGGACATTGCATGCACCTATAGCTAACACAACATTTACATCCCTTACCATGCCCTCACAGATAGGACTTCACCTTCCTCTCATGAGGTGGTTATTTTTCTTATTTTCTCTATGTTGCATTTGCAAGATGAAGCCTTAGTGGCATTGTTGAAGGGTGTGTTTCATCGTGGTGGCAAGACACTGCACTAATCCAATGTGTCCCCTATAGCTCACCTAGCTACTTAAGAGTACACATCCCTATTGTCCCCTTAGTCATTAACCTGTACCTCTTGATCTTCGAATCTCCTACACTCCCTACACATTTCCTTGTTGCACGTAGAACCTTTCCTATAGTTAATCATTAAACCCATGATGGACGTAACACAACTCATCCCATGGGAAGCCTTTTTGGGCTGGTAAATCCAAAAATAAATGTAACACAACTCATCTTAAGGAGGAAATGTGTATCTAATAGATGCAATGTGCTTGTTCTAAGCAAATGTTGATTGGCGTGTAGTTTTCCCCGCAACACAAAAGAAAGAAAAAGCAAAAAATAAGAGAGAAAGCATATAAAAAAGAAGAAGAAGAAGAAAGAGAAGAATAAAAAGAACAAGAAAAAAAGAAAAAGAGGAAAAAATAGAATAATAAAATAAAAACAAAATAAAAATGGGACAAGCTAAGTGCCCAAGTCAAATTGCATAATTGTTGTTGTGCAACTAGTCCAACCCCGGATAGACCATCTTACAAGCACTCTAACGAGAGGTTGAAATTGTATCATGGAAATTTACATTTTTTTTCATCCCCCGTTGATCCCTAAACTTGTCCCCATGCATGACCCTACCCAGAAGAGCATAGTCTCCAAGTTGCATTACTTTGATACTGTTTGTAGCTACACTGAATTCTCTCAAACTTTGGCACATGTAGTCCAAGTGGTTTGGTCATACTTTGGTAGTCTTTGGGTACCTATTTCTATCCTAAAAACCATAACACTTTGCTAAAAAGAGTTTAACATGTCAACATTACCCTATCTACACTCATGCCACATGGTGCTCGATCTATGTTTCACGCTAAACCTAGCTCTATAAATACCCCAACCTCTAGCACTTTATGGGTTGGAAAATCAGAAAATCATTGAGCATTTTGAGCACTCTAAGCATCTTTGTTACTCTCATACTTGAGAATCCGAGCTTGACACCTTGGAAAATACTACAACACAATCCATCATTGTACCTTCAAATCATGATGACAGCCAACCCAATAGGTTTAACATCCCTTACAGTCACTAGCTCTGCATATTAGACATCTTAGAGACTATGACCACACTACTATGCTACCACTGTGCCTGCCTAACATCACATGCCATCTCCACCTTCTATTCAAGCAAAATTTATGCTCCTCAATTTTGCAGTGGTGCATTTTTTTACTCTCAAGCTTTTTTTTTCATTTCTTTTCTAAGCATTTGATTCCAATTTTAAGCATAACTCTTGTATTTCTCTACTATTAATACACACTTTTATGCTCACATCACTTTTCTTAGGGCTAAGATCCTTTGCTACACTCTTTTCTTTTTTTCTTGGTGTCCATGCGTAGCACTTCATAAACTTCTATTACAAATGATTATTTTCACACTAGGTAAGTCCCTATTTGATTGAGTAGACCATTCAGGGCATCTCTTTTTCATTTCCTGAACATGGCCCTCATATGGATTCATGGTTAGGTTTTATGCTCATGGACCTCTCAGTGTTCCAGCCACCAATGTTTTTAGACATTACAAAAACAAACTCCAAGAGCTTCGCTACCTATAACAAAAAAATGAAAAACTAATGTCCAAACCATGCATCAAATCACTATATTTATAGGTCAACACACATGTCATGATATTAGATATCTGACATTTATTCTAAACCAAGATATTAGGTATTTGATATTGGAGCTAGGCAAAACAAATTTCATCATACCACCATGACTAAATGAAAACTTGTCCTCAAGTGAACAATAGGAGGAATAAGTCCCTTACATAATATTGGGAAGGTACAGTATTATTGACTGACATGCAAACTACTGACTAACTCTGAGTACCACATTACAAAATTTTATTTAAGTGGATGGATACAAAATGACAAAGTAATAAAAATATTGGATAGACATTGAATATTAAAAAATTTGCAGAGGTCTTTAGGAATCCGTTGAAGATGACTCTTCATATTGCTGCTAGTGGTGGCAAACTTTTAACCTTAATTGTTATGTTGATGCTTCTTTAATTATGTAGAGCATTCTTAAAGGGTGGATTGAAAGTTCTTCTCATTGTCCCATGGATCTAGTAGACATGCAAAGTTTGAGCTACTATCATGTATGTAATACAATTTGTCCATGGTCATATCCCTTGTCCCCTCTCTTAGATTGATTTTCATGCTTGGAAAAAGACCTTCTTCTTTAGGCACTTCTTTTAGCATCACCTATAGTCACCAAAGGATCAACATTACTTTTGGTAAATTTTTCTTACTAATTAACCATTTTTAGATCACTTAGTTTTTGTTTAAGCATAATCTAATAAAATCATGCTATGTGCAAGTCTATGAGGTAACTAAAATCATCAAGTTGTTCACATTATTTTCATTAATTACTATTAGTTATCATGATGGTCAAAAATAGGATGTTAGAGAAATTTCAAAGCAAACATCCCTAGCCTCCATGACTAATAAGTGTAACTATAGAAGCACATAAGTATTCAAACAATTGAAACTAAAGGTCTAATTTAGAATATGGCTAAGAAATATTAATGGATATGGAAATAGAAAAGTAGGAAAAATTAATGAAATAGATGAGTAGTTCCAAAATCATGCATAAATTCAAAGAAACTATCACTGATCTTCTAAAATATGTGAAGGTTAGTTCAAAGCCATGATCAACAAAAGTTATGCAAGTAGAAACTCTCCAACGTAGAATCTTGCCATAATGCCCTTGCATAACTAATTCTATAGATGTCCGTGGGCACTTGAGAAGTTAAATGTGGATCATGCCTTTATTCCAAAAAACATACAATTACCATAGTTGGGATGTTGCACTATACTACACAAAACCAAAATGCTCATAATCATATGTAGTAGTGAGCTGAATAAGGGAATGAGAAGAGATTGCAAAGATTGGGATCTAAGGTACTTGACCATGTCCACCATAGGTTCTTGTGACAAGTGTGATTAAAATGATCAACATACCTATCCATCCAAGTTCAAACCAAGTCCATACCATGAACAACGACCTCACATTTATGTGCTCCATCTTACCAACCACCATGAGTCCACAACCACCTCAAAGAGAAATCATCACTCCAAAAAGAGAAGAAAAGAGAAGAAGGAAGGAAGGGCCTTAGAGGGGTGCCTTTAGGCATGGGTAACATGTATTTCAAACCCCATAACCAATGCTTATATCCCATTATTGTGTGTAAGGGATGTGCACTTAATTTCCATTATTGTTTATTATTTTTTATCTTTTTCCCTTTTTTTTTCTTTTTTTTTCTTTATCTTTTGTGTTTTTTTTTTTGGATGGGAACCACACCATCCAAATATAGAGCTTCCTTTTTATTGATCAATGGAGGTGTGATGATACATTTCAAGGGAAGTCATAAATCACATTAACAAAGTTAAGAAGAGAATCCAACAAGTCCCCTTGAGATCACACACTTTGCCATTCCCACTTGGCCATTCCCTCTTTCCTCAAGGCATAATGATCATTGATGAATTTTAGTTTCATAAAAGAAGACCTAAATTGTTTCCATGAAAAATTCCTTTTATTTAGAGAACTAAAGCAATGGATGAGGTGATCTCACTACTTTGCATAATTACTTAATCATCTTTATAGCATAGCACAAAAGCCTAACACATATCGTTGACTTCTACAGCATGACTTGGCAATACTATTAACAAAAACATAAAATACATTCATAAAACATAAAGAGAATGATTCAAGAAAATAGAAAAATTTATAGAAAAGAAAAATATTAAGAAATAAATAATATATAAAGAATAAAAAATTCTAAAACTAATAAGCAAATTAGTTACTTCCAAGAATCTTTGAAATAGTTTTATATTCTCATTTTCAAGCCACTAGATGTCTTTTGATTTATTGGCTACTACATAGATTTGCATTTGCTTACACACTTGCTCTTGAACTTTATGATAGGTTAGTATAGGGGTTGTGTTAATATTTTGAACTTCTAGCCCACAACTACACCCTTTATCATTATTGGTGATGCATGGATTCTTCTCTCTTTCCACAATGATAGGTTTATCATTTATGTCTTTTGTTGGACTCATAATGGGTGTTGGCTTTTCTGTATGATTAGGAGACAATGGTTGTGAAAAGGGAGGCATTGCACCAGATTGGCATTGTGCCAGTTGAAATGATGTGGTCAGTCCATTAGTGTTATGCTTCTACCTACACCCTTTCATAAAGAATGAACATTTTTGAGTTTGTAATGGGGACCTACCAGTATTATCATTTTTATGCACATTCATAGCATAAGTGGCATTAGTTTGTTGATGTTGTGATGTTGAACCTTCTTATGTTGTTAGAGTTGACATATGATGGAGGTAAGTATGAGAATATTGAGAATACAATGTAGGATGAGAGGCATGAGGTGGTGATCTCATATAAGATTTTGTAGGATGATGATATTTGGGAGAGTGATCGTAGTGATTTAAGGTAGAGGAAATACAAACATTTGGGGAAATAGCTTGTTGAACATAATATTCATATGGGTTCGACTAGTAGTAAGGGTAGCACTAGTTTGATGATGGTGTCCTCCACAACTGTGGGTTTTTCCACTATAGTTGATAGTAGTTTTGAGGTTGATAAGAAGTCCCACTAGGATAGTATGGCTGGCTATAGGACTATCTAAAATTACCTTCTAGAAAAGATGATCTCCTAGGAATGTGCTTCTATACAAAATTTGGATTTAATGCCCTTGCGCAATACTCATGTAGATGCAACAAGATCAGACAATGACCCTTTGCATGGTCATATATGCAGATGTCTCATCCATTATCTTCATCTATTCTTGAGTCTATAGCCTCCCTTTCTCTATCTATTTTTCCTATTTGCTAAAAAGTGTTTCTAGATATTTCTTAGTTTTACTTCCTTTGTTTATTGTGATCGCCTAGTTCATTTTGGATTTCCTTCTTCCCTTTTATTTTTACACAAGTTTTAACTTTCTCATTAATTAATTCTAACATCTTATCTAACTTTGCTTCAAGCTCAATGAGATAATTGTTTATTTTCAAGGTTCATTGTAAAATAATCTCATCGAAAGTTGCCTCTTTTTCCTCATCATAGATATGGATCCTTTTCTTTTGAAGAGTTGGATCCCCAATTGTTTTCCTCTTCTACTTTTGCAACCTACCCAATTAGCCTTTGTATCTAATGGGATTTTAGCTTGTATAAATGACCTTGGGCATAAATCCCAAGGCTCTCCCTCATTTCATTACAAAGCCCATCTATGATGTGGAGAAATTGTTGTTTTTAAGGGAAATTAGTAGCAAATAGTATCTATCTAAGGCCACATCCAAGGGCTCATGGTTTTCTTGCTTCCACTCTTGGATTTTTTTTCTTAGGTTGGAGACTATCTCATAGGTTTGGTATTTTTCATTGACAAGTTCCAACATTGTGGATCACTAGTGAATGGAACTTGATTCCAACAATCTATACCAACTTTCCACTTTGTCAATTAGTGTCCTAGGAGAGATATTGAGCCTTTTCCACCCACTTTCAATGTTGTATGAGACACAGGCATCATCGAAGACTTGTAGATGATATTATGGATCCAAATTGTAGCCTCCCATAAATTTAGCAATATTATTTATATCAAGCATGGGTAACTGACTATCCCTATGATGCCTGTAAGGTATCTTAATTACCTTTGTGATATACATTAAGTTCTTAGTGGCCAATAAGGATTCATCATCATTAGACATGTTGTGATGAAAATTTCTATTTCTGTTCATTTGATTATGAAAATCTTGTCTATGCTCATTTTCATGTCTTTGATTTTACCCTTGGGTTTGATTTATATTTTTTTCTTAATCCCGTAGTGGAGCTCTATCTCTATATCTATGTTCATCTTTGTCATAACTAGATGTTAAAGAGGAAGATGAATATGAGAAACTAGGAGAATGACCATGGCTCCTATAGTTCTTCCTATGGTCCTTTGATTTATCTTGTCTAGGTTTAGAGGAGGTCTTAGGCCTTGATGCCCTCGTTCTATGAATTTCTCCATCTAGTCTAGGATTGTCTACACTAGTTGAATATAGTCTTTGAGTGTAGTAAAGGTCTAATTGAGCATAGGAAACCCCTATTTGAGATTGTTTCTTCAGTATATATCTTATTATTTCTTCTACAAGTGTTCTCATCATATGATACATTATTGGTTCTATGTGAAGAAAACATGGTTTTATCTAATATTGTGTGTGAGTTAAAATATGAATGTTTTCTAAAGATAAATTGTTAATACTTTTATAGTGATCGTTTGTGATATAACTAATCTAGATAACTAGCACCATCTCTAACAATGGCTCCAATGATGAGTGGAAAGGTACTCCTATGTCCACCTGTACAAATCACAAGTGTTCATGCATGATCCAATTGAATTCAATGGATGGGACTAGTTGCGTCATCTGGATCGCTATGCCTTGATCACAATTCTTTGTCTTCCCACTTTAACTAGTGGTAGTTTTTCATATATGATTTAGTCCAAAGTGATGCATATGATTTTTATTATTTTATATTTTTTAAGTTTAATCACCTATAACAAGAATGAAAAGTAGAGGAATTTAATATCTAATTAATCTATTGCTTAGCTAGCCTAATACAAGTACCTATTCCCACTCCCTAAACACATACTGAATACATGTAGTGCTACTAGGTTACCAAACATTAAGTGTTTCTAGGTTACCAAGTGCTACACATATGCTCAAAGTGGGAATGCTTGTGTTGATTAACAACTAGAAATTAATTGCTTAATAAATGTGCATCAAAGTAAAATGCATAAACAGTAAATACATCAAACCAAACATTAATGTATTCTCAGTTCTGCAAGGATTATCAAAAGGCTCATATTTATTCTTGTCACACTACTATGCTCAAGTACATCAGTGCTTGAACAAAGGTCTCTACACACTCAGACTCCTTTTGCAGGCACTAAAAAATTATTCTAACTCTAAAGAAAACAAACTACAAGAGCTTCACTACCTATGACAATAAAACATGAGAAAACTAATGCCCAAACCATGCATCCAAGCACTATATTTATAGGTCGACACACATGTCGTGATATTATATATCCAACATCACTTCTAACCCCTAATATCAAGTATCTGATATTGAATCTAGCTAAAACATAATTCATCAATGATGCTTGAAACAACTTTAGCCCATTTAGTATGGGATATATTCATGCATCTTCATTTTGTTAATATGCATATTTAATACTAACAAATAAATTTTATAATTATACTATATATAATTTCATTTTTATGACCTTTTTATATTGTTAAGGTTTTATAGTTTCTCAAATATATGAAAGTTTTAGAAAATTAAACATGTATTATTAATCAATATCATATCAATTTTCAAAGCTATTAATTTTATTTTTCTCTGTTAGATGTCTAATTTGTTTAGAGCTTTGAGTTTTCTTTACATCTTAAAAATCAAATCAAGAGCTCATGTAACTTCCTACACACTTATTTTAAGATATAAATGAAATGCATTGAAATAGGAAATAGGTATAGTTTGGAAGTACTTAAGCATGAATTAATAATCAACAAAAATACAAGTGAGTAATGAAAAGTAGTTAATAATGCATTATGACATTTACTCCCATAGGAGAAAGCAATTAGTAACTAGTTTTAAAAGAGCCTCATACATTTTGGTTACTATATCATGAACATTTGTAAGCTTTATATACAATGTTGCAAAACTCGTTAATTCTATTACATTTGTCACAAATGCTTATATAAAAAATATAGAATTTTAGGCAGAATATTATATGAATTGATCCTAACTCACCTATTTCATTAAAATTAATATCAATTTTCTAGTTGCTTAGAAATTGAAACAAATAATTAATATCATGTTAAAATTTTATAATAGTTACATTGCTTTTCAAGGTACAAGTTAATTCACTTTTGGTATAGTTGGTTTCTAGCTCTTTTATCTTCATAATCATTGATATTTTAAAAATGAAATCAAAATCCATATAGTTAAAAATTGAACATTAAAAAATGAGAAGAATAAATCTCTCTCTTTTTGGCTTGATTTAATCTCTTTGCATGAACTTGATTTATAATAAGGTTACTAATTCATGGCCTTAAGTCACCATGAAATCATACAAATAAAAGAAAGAATTTATGTAAAAATCCATATGGCTTTAAACATGAGAATTATAAATTTTTCTTATGAACATTACTTATAACAAGATTATCATTTCATGGATTTAATTCACCTTTAAACCATGAAAAATAAATATGAGAGGGATAAATCTCTCTTCATGAACTTGGTTTATAATAAGGTTATTATTTCATGACATGAAGTCACCCTGAAATCATACATATGAAAGCAAGAATTCATGTAAATGCCATGTGGCTTCAAACATGAGAAGGATAAATCTCTCTTCACGAACTTCATTTATAATAAGGTTAAAGTTTTATGGATTTAAGTCACTTGAAATCATATAAATGAAATCCATAACTCATGTAAAATCCACATGGCTTCAAACTTCTTATAACAAAAAAACAAAACTATATTAAAAAGGAAAGTTAAGAACCTAAATAATTTGATGGTAAGTACCTAAAATATATAGCCAACATAATGATATTGTAAAACAAATTACAATACTAATGAGGTGTTGGCCTACTGGTAAGGTTCTTGACTTGAAATGTCTAGGTTGTAGCTTCGATTGTGGTGGAAAATGTTGAGTCATAGAGTTCTAATTAGACTATATATCTTGAAGTATACTTATATTCCAAGACCTTTATAATACCAATTTCTTAAACATATATTACTCATAACCACTTTCCTGCACATTTATAGGTGCTTAATTATTACAATTCTATTATAACCTATGACACATGATAACAAGAAATCTACCAAAAAACCATCACAAGTTCCATTCAAATGGATAATGCAAGTTATAAAGTTCTAATTAGACTATATATATTAAAGTATACTTATATTGCAATTATTTCAGAGTTTGAACACCCTTATAATACTAATGTATTAAATCTCTATAATTTATAACCTCTTCCTTGCAATTCTATAAATGCTTAACTATCAAGATTATTACATAATGTATGACACATGACCATAAGAAATCTACCCAAAAACCATCGTTGGTTCTATTTTGATGGATAATGTGAATTATAAAGTTCTAAGTGTTCAAAAACCCTTATAATAACAATACCTTAGTATGTGGAACTCATAACCTATTAACCTCTTCTTTACATACCTTTTGGTGCTTAACTATTATGATTCAAACATATTCTATGGTACATACAATAGTAAATCTACCGAAAAACCACTAAGTTAACTCCACATCACTAAACAATCAAGTATTAAGATGGAAAAGAAGATCCAAATCTTACGCAAGAGAAGGATAGGAGGATCAAATCTTTGGAATCCTAAAATGTGGCACAGTTTTCTTGAGCTATGTTAGATGCATGCATTGCTGGCAAGAGCACGAGCCTTGAGAGTTAGGAGAAAAGGAAGTAGCTACTAGTTTTCCAAGGTGCCATAATCCATGGCTCATAGACCTTGTCTGATCATGATTTAGAAATAACATATTCTACACAACATGATGACATGACAGCCATATTTATAATAGATCCCAAACACATCGACATAACCACTTGCTTGTCGCATTTTCTCTCCCACATTGCCAAAGCCTCCCCTTCTATTCTATATAACCCAAGCTCATACATGATGGATCAACGTTGCTTCTCAGGTTTCTAGTTTTGTGGGTCATTACAGAAATCTTGAAATCTTAGTGGGTTGAAAGATGCATCTCAGATCTCAGCAATTTCTTGTTGTGGATCATGTCGTTGATTGGGAAGCAGAAGCTCTAATAACATCTGCAAGAATGGATCACAAGGAAATGCTTGAAATATTAAGGGAGAAATCACCCCAAAAGGGCATCAGGAAGCTGAAAGCTACCTGGTGGTTGACCAGGCAATTGACCCAAGAAGTTTTTTAGGAGGCTCTCAAGCTTTCTGGAAGGCAAAAATCTATGGCATCTACTGCACCCACTATTCATGCTAATGCTGATTCTATTTCCTGTGTTTCTAGGAAAATTTTTCCCACTTCCTACTCCATGTCTATGTTGTCTTCTCACCATGTCATTGGTCAAGGCTCTACCTAGTGATTTCTATCTACATCCTCTTTCTAGTCTAGTTATTTCTAGTTTGTGCAATTTTCTATTTGTTACTTTGTGCTTTTCAAGACAGGATGGATAATTATTGGAAGATTGCCTAGTACCTTCTTGTGTTCATTGTTTATCCTAGTAAATTAAGGTTATAGCCTTAATGTTAGTGGTACACTATTATGATGCACATTAAAATTATGTTGTATAAGTCTAATAGATAAATCTACTATTTTCCTGGATTCTTCTATGACCCTAAGAGATCGGACAAATTAAGAATACAACTAAAAATTCAACCTTTTCACCAAAGACTATAGATAACAAGAATCATAAAAACAAAGAAATAACACAAAAATTTTAAGGTATTTTAGTTGCTAGAATGGTTAGCCTAGTCCACCATAAAACCATTCCAAAAATACTTAGGTATAGAAATATTTCATTAACATCAAAAGATAATATTATAGAGCTTTGTTATAGCCTTGAATTGAGATATCAATCCCAAGATTCAACTCTTACACAATAACACAGAGAAAATCTATACATCCTATCTTTAATACATTTAGTAGATACAACCAAGTATAGGGATAGAAGATAAACCAAAGCTTTTGAGAATAAAAAATTTAGCAAAAGAATAGAGGCCCAAGTGGAGAAGAGAAGAGAACTAAAGAAGGGAACAACTTGATAGAGCATCCAACATCCAAGAATTCTTTTCTTTATGCTATATTCTTTTAGTAATTTCTTATTCATTAATCAATCTATTTAAATGGAACTTTAGTTTAAGCAGGTTATTCATTAATTTTGAAAATTTCCCATTCTATGTGCTTTATTATGCACAATCATTGAAGATAATTTCTATACCTCCCATTGTCAAAAATAGTGTAATGTATGTTCAAATCATATTGAAATTGATGAAAACTATCATGATGCTTTTATTAGATATTTTTCTAATTGTTTTCCCTCAAAGTTATCTATAGTTATTACTTCATAATTATAATTACATATATGATAGATTATTAATTCATAGTTGTCAGTAATTACCCAAATATATCTCTAATGAAATATATGACTAATCAATGCTATTTAAAAAGTGACATAGTACTTGAAAAAATGTTGGACCCCAAACAATGAATAATAACATTTGGAGAATTTAGAGTACATCGAAGTGATGGTCTAAAGAAGAAGCCCAATAATTTTGGGGATGCCTTTTCATGTTTTCATCCTTACAACCAATCTTACAAAACCTCCCCTCTAGGGTAGGAAAATGATGAAGTTTTTCCCTTATTTAAAAATGCCCTCATGGGTTTTCACTTCTTACTAAAGAGTTTCTTGTAGAGTGACTCAATACTGATATCCTTCCATTAGATATACAATGAAACTTATAAAGAATGTATTTATTAAATTTTAAACCAACTATGATAAATGATTGTAATTAATAGTTAAGTATTTTAATAATCACATAATAATTATAGTAAATTCCATATGTCATGATAGCAAATCATTAAATAAAATTTAAATGATCTTGAGAAAATAGTTTGAACATATTTTCTCAAGATCATAATATGTTTAATATGATATCTACCATGAATGTACATACTATTGTAGTGTTACACATTTCATCTCACTTTAGGTATAATGAATTTGAATACAAGTTAACAAATATTGATGTATCAATGAAGACATAAGATTTTCATCATTAACCAAATTTAGATCATATGAAATTTCTTGTACAAAATTAGGCATATTCTTTTGCATAATGTTTTTATGACTATTGCCCACTTTTTTTATATGTTCTCTTTTATATTGATTCTGTATCTTACAAGTAGTTTTCACAATGGTTTCAAAAATAGAGGCTTTAAATGTCAACTAATTGAACCTATAGAGTAATATTATTTCTTTTTTATCACTAAATACTCTTTGTATATAAAAATAAATTTTGAAAATATCATTGAAATCTTTATCAAATTTTGATAGTTTTCAAGAAAACAAACTCTAATCTCTATTCCTTCCTCTAGCAAGGTGTTTAAGAAATTAGTAATTCCTTGCCTTAGAAAGTAATACTTCAATCTTATATATAGATCATGCAACCGTTTAATCTTTTGTAATGTGAAATTACTAATTTTTTGAGCTAATTTTGAAAGCATACTGTTTAAACCAAGTATAAAAAATCATTTTTTAACTTTCCTTGTCTTCAAGCATACCTTTCTTTAAAATGCATTTTGTTAGTAACTTATAAAAAATATATATAAATGAATTAAATATATAACATTATTAGTACTATCAAAGTAATGGAGAATAAATGATAATGAATGTGAACAAATTAATAGTGTGCCATTATGATTTTATATAATCCAAGTAAGCCCATCTAAAATACATTTTTTTTGGAAATTAATAGTTCCTATATATGAACTATTCTGCCCATTTATGTACAACAATAGGCATGTTTAGAATATCTCATATAATTTTTTTCTCATATTAGGCATCTTACTTTGAGAGACTGCAATGGGATCACCTCTCTAACAATTATCTATGTATCTAAGTACAAATAAATTACAATCAAACATGTTGGTTTGATAAGGCACATCAAGCATAAATTTTTAGATCCATACATTCTTTACAAAACACTAAAGCAATTTTCTAAACACAAATTCAAGTTTAATTAATTTCAAAATTGTGTCTATATAAATAAAATGAGTTTCTTACATTCACAATGGATTTTAGTAGCATATTTCTTATTGTTTTGTACAAACTATTAATAGAATCTAATGATAAAAGCCATTTCCCAATGATATGTTACATGGAAAGTATGCAATTATGTTGTCCATTGTCATTTCCCTTCTCTTAGATAAATATAAAGTATAGTCCTCAAATAAAGCTATGTTATTCATTTTTGGTTTTCTACCTCTATAGTTATGAAGTAACTAAAAAATTGATGGATCAAATAGAGAGTATGATCCACATTCTTCATGCCTTAGTTTAATCATGTATGAATAATACATGAAAATAGTATATTCTATTTCTTTCCTTAGCCTTAGACTTCCTAAGTTGGTCCTTGTAATAACCTCATCACTCATGTATAATAGATCTATGCATAAAAATTTATTTGATAGTGCTTTCTGAACGATTTTTCTCTCTTAGTCACCAAAAATATTATGGTTTTCATCTACTGCTTCTAGTGGAGTAAGAGTTCAAGCCTTTTTCTGTTGATGTCTAAATGATATAAATTCTCCTATAGGTAGCCATAGATAATGTTAGTAAGTAGGTATGAAGTTGATATTATCTAAATAATAATAAGATATTTCTTTTATTAATGCAAAATCGATGTTAACTATACCTTTAGTTTTGCTAATAGTCACTAGTTTCATTAATGATTTATAATTATACTAATCTAATTCAATTACATTAGTTGTATTTATTATATATTGTTATTTCAACTTAGGAAATGATGACTAGTCATCTCCATCTTATAAAGAAGATGTATGTTATGTATGAAAACTAACACATTAAAGATTTCCCGTCATGAAATTTTTTCTATTCATTTTTCATCATAGCACTGTCACGATGTGATGTGAGTGTTCAATGGGTTCTCAATCATATCACAATTGTTCTATGATGTCACAAGCAATTGACATAGCATGCTAAAATTAAGAATTTAAGTTTGCTATCATTGTGTGGTCGGGCTATGACATATGTCATTGTTACCTAAGGATTTTATTAATTCTAAATATGTTCTCATAGCATGATTGTGTTATAACTTTGAAGCTAGTAGTTAAATATCACTATGAAAACATTGTAAATGACTACTATTTACTTTCCATTACCCACAGGTGACAAATGTTACATCTACAAATTAACAAAATGAATTTTTTTTTTAGTGTGCTCCTAGTTATAACAAAGTCATGATATGATATGTGTAGTCATTAGTTTCTCTATCATTACACAATAATTCTATGAATTCATAGGTATTTGACATAGCATGCTAGTCTCAATAGTTCAATTCTACTATCATTGAGTGGTCGTTCTATGAAATATATCATGATTTTCTATGCCTATTGTTAATTACTAGTCTATTATCATAGTACAATGGTGCTATGATATGAAAGTTCATTATCATAGCACACCCACACAATGAAAGCTAATTACACATATAATAGAGATATTATGAACAAAACTATTTAAACTACATAGATTAAGTATATCAAAAGTATATTTACTAAAGACTAAGCACGTAAGATGTTGAATAAATAGAGAAGGATATTTACTTTGTACTTTGTAAAAAATAATATTTTTTTAGGATTTCTATCACCTACATTCCAAGGAATCAAGATAGAGTCAATCATGAATATTCAGTTTATTATGTTTGTATAGGATTTACAGCCAAATCAATATTTCTAATAAGCTTACTTGTCTATTTTTGGTATTTTCTTCTAAACCTTGTCTTCATCACACAATGTTGATATTGAACTCTCTTGTTTGATTTTTTCTAAAAGATTATATACTTAAATTATTCTTTTATTCTTACATAAACATAAGAAAAATCTATTTCTGAAAACATGTAAGTGATATGTATCAACTTTATTGATGATTTTTCTCCTTCTAATTTCTTAACCTTTATTTTGATTTTTTAGTGGGCCTTTCCTAATTACATGGTTTTCCCTCTAGCTTGACAATTTCATATATAGATTTATACCCAAAATATGAAGAATAAAAATAGATATGCATATAGTCAAGTATGATATTACTTATTCTTCCTTAACACTACTTGCCAATTTTTCAAAATTCATTATTATTTATGAAATGCGGTTCGCACAGGCCGCGATATCGTGTATGCGATATCGTAACCGACACGATATAGCATCCCTCGTGATATTGCGTACGCGATATTGCATCCTTTCCTACGATATCACATACGCAATATTGCAGTGTGCCACCATGTCTATAAATAAGAGGCATCTCTCCCTTGTTGGGGATCCTAGTTTTAGAGTAGTGAAGCTCTGGCAGTTTGATCCCTCCAGAGTTAGAATATTCTCCCATGTCTGCCCACAATGTCATGAATGTAATTGTACGGTGTCTTTATTCGAGTGTTTGATACTTGGACACGCACATGATCGACAATAAAGATCAAGATTACTTCATCATTGTAGCATTCACTTAGTTTATTTGTTTGTTATTTATTTAATGTTATTTATTGCTTTCATAGCGCGGTGTGAGTACGACTTAACTACGAGCATCTACGGGTGTGTACGGCTAGTTAAGGAATTGGTTACTCATTGTGATTAGTTTCTCATCCTTAAACTCCTAGAAGCGGAACAAGTACAACTTGATTACGAGCATTTAAGTGTGACTGCTTGGTAGCCTAGTGGTGTAGCTAGGGGGATCTA
>MNCI01036913.1:666099-717291 GCA_015680685.1 Gnetum montanum
CTATGCTTGGTAGTCCCAGTGGTAGTCATGCACAAAGTCCAAGATGTGTATGATTGATCAAGGAATCGGTTGCTCGTTGTACTTAGGCTAGATTATATTTTCTTACCCTTTCCCTCCTAGCTTAGCTTAGTTAGTATTATTTTCCACTCCCTTTAGGAGTAGTGATAGAATTAGGAACACATAATACACCTCACCTAGACTAAACCATACATGATATATGAAAAACTAGTCTAGGTGGGAAGACAGTGAACTATGACCTAAGGCTAACTATCTAGGTGCCACAACTACTCCATCTGCAGAGTTGGACCGAATCGCACGTGCAACGCTCATTTCATATGGTCGAGTGTAGGGGTACCTTTCCACTCATCATTGGCGTCGTTGTCGGGGATGGAGCTAGTTATCTAGATTAGTTATATCATACAAGGTCACTGTAAAGGACTTAACAATATATCTCTTAGAAAGAAGAAATAATTATTAACAATCACATAAATTCACACACAAAAATGCCTCTCCTACAAGATGATAATAACGCCACACCTAGTGAGGTAGTTAATTGGAGAACCAATGAGCTATATGACGATGAAGGTTGGAGTATACAACCTGAAGTGGGAGTTTCTTATAAGCATGAAAAAAAACAATGTCATCATAATACACAAAAACATAACTTACCCGATGACGATGAACCCCCACTGGCCACTACAAGCTTAACGCAAATACAAGAGGTCGTTCTAATCTCATGTAGGCATCGTAAGGAGAGCTGACTACCTAGGCTCGATTTAAACAACTTTTCTACATTTTCTGGAGGCTATGACTTAGATCCGTATCAACATTTACTAGCCTTCCACAATCCCTACACATGGAATAACATTGATAACAATTGGCAAAAAATGAAGCTCTTTCCTATGACACTCATTGACCAAGCTAAAGTATGGTATAGATCGTTATAAACAAACTCGATACGGCACTAGTCAACAATGGTAGAAGTCTTTAAAGAAAAATATCAAACCTACGCAAGAGTGTCAGCCTTGAGGAAACAAATCCAAGGATGGAAACAAGCAAAACATGAACCCTTGGACATGGCCTTAGAAACATATTATTCACTATTAAACAAATGTCTAGGCCATGGGTTTTCTGAGGAAAGGCTAATGTATCACATCATTGATGGGCTACGTAATGAAACAAGAGAGACCTTAGGAACGTATGCCCGAGGTCAACTATACAACCTACGAACACATCAAATCCAAGAGATTATTAAGCAGGTAGCAAAATAAGAAGGAGAAATAGCTACATGGGAGAGTGTTGAAAAACATCAACGGGAGCAAAATATTAACTCAACAAAGGTCCATGATCATAACAAGGAGAGATCAACAAATCTCATGGTGGAAACATCATCTTTGCCAATACAATATTTGTTAGAATAAGTTGAGGCAAAGATCAATAAAATGTCGTAATGGATGAATCAAAAGTGTGGAGAATATATCAACATCATTGGAGATAGAGTTTTGACAATCCAAGAAGTAGGGCGAAATAGTAGACATTCAGAAAGAAGGAATGAAGGGACTAAGTGCTCAACTGCCAATCATACATATGAATGTAACATATGCTTGTACGATTACCCCAAAGGCCAATGCCCAATATTGTTACATCTACATGAGCATTGGGGAAACACATTACATCCAGAGTTCATACAGAGATACTATGTTCGATCACAGTGGCAACAATCCCAGTCATGGGGGAATCCACCCTTAGACTGGAAGCACCCTTCATATTTTCTGAATCCAAATGCTTATAACATTCAACACCCTATATCTGGGCCACCATACTCTATCTCACCACAACACTATTCTCCACAATACTATCAGCCAATACCTCCAACACAAGCACCACTTTGTGCACCTTTCATTCCTCCTAAGTTTCAACATTCTTATCCTTTTCCTCCTTCCACAATGCCACCAACTATTCCTAAGGTGTTTGTACCACCGCAACCCATGAACAACACTTGTGCTACTACTACTAACAGCAGTGAAGAGCCTCCTCAACATCAAAGGTGTCCTTTCTTTAAACACGGCCGTAGGAAGGGACAACATAACTCTGAGGCCACTGCATCTTCCAACCCAGCACAAGCCCAACAATGTGGTGCACCCTTACCTTCGAACCCAATGCCTCATGTAACCTCTTAAGGGCCACCAACTTACACTCCAACAACCAAATAGCCCAATGAACATAACCATGGGAGGCATCATCCCAATCCTTGCATACCATCTAACAATCCTAAACATCATAGTGGTTCAACTCGTTATCCGAGAACTACATCATATGAAGTGCCCCACTATGTTTATTATAAAGTGTGTGAAATCCAAGGTGATAAGTATGGACCAGCTTCAATATTTCCAATATGCAAGGANCCATTTCAATAACAAGCAGGATTAATAAATATCTTTTATTTTCTTTAATTTTTTAACTTTTTATTTTTTAGTTTTTTATTTTTCAACTTTTTGTTTTATCTTTTTATCTTTTTATCTTTTTGTGTGTTTGTATTTTCATGTTGTGTAAGTAATCTCGTCTACGAATAAAACACTCATGTGGATCATTGGTTGAGATGTGTTTTATGTTATTAAGTCATGAGTGATCAATTATTTGAAACAGTGAGCCCACTACATCCACTCATCCACTCTATAAATAAAGAGGTTCTGTTCTAAGGTACAGTGATATCCTTAAAATTTTTTAAACTTAAAATTAATTTTGTGTCATTGTACCCAAAATGAAGAAGGATGGACCAAGAGGGAATGATTAGGATGTGAGATCAAGGGGACTTGTGCATTCTCTTTGATGTTAACTATGAGTGTTATCATGCAACTTGGTTGTACTAAGATCCTTGTACATCTAATGAAAAATGGGAGTAAGAGTAATCAAAATGGCACTTGAACATCAAAAGCTGTTCTAGGGGGTTCCACTGGAAAGACATGCACCCATGCCTGAAGGTTGGCGGCTTCTCTAGATTCAATAAAGTGAAAATAAAAAGAAGAGAAAAAGAAAAAGACAAGTGCCATAGAACAAAAACATCACTCCTCCCTTATACTAAACGCCAAGTGATCGTACGCCTTGTTGTTATGGTACTCTCATAGTTGTTCATCGTGGGATGAAACAATGCGATGTCACTAATTAGAAGGATGGACTTGGCCTTGATCTTGGAATGATGGGTTGATGACACCTTAATCATTATTTTCATGAAAGATTCATTGTACCCTTGGTCAGTTACCTCATGTCCCGATCTCTACGATCCCTTTCTACATTTCGTCTCATCTCACTGTTCGTGTAATTGTAGCTCATGTCCCATGTAACATAAAGTTTTCATCTCATTCTGGTGATATTTACATGTGTGTATTTTGTGGAGTTAGTTCAGATTACATTTAACCCTTCTAGTGCCCACGGATACTTTAAGTGTGATTACACAAGGGCATAATAGGTTGAAACCTGCTTTGGGGAGGACCCACTTGTGTAATTTTGTTGTAATCTTCATTATTTCTCTAAACTCAAACATACAATTTCTTACCCTCAGCTTAGTTTTTCATAATTTTCTTTCCCATTTATCAACCCTCAAAACTTTAACATTCCAACGTACCATTATATTCCCTTTTCTTCATAACCGCCAAATTTTTAATTGTTAAATTCCCACCAATATCATTCAAAGTGCCTCTTGAATTCATGTAATTACCCTTGCATACATTAATTCTTGTTAATTTCCTTATTTTACACATTACTTTCAAGAAAAATCATTAAAATTCGGTCTCTTTCAGGTGTCTCACTATAGTTGGGATGAGATATCGCGTATGCGATATCGTGTCCCATGAGATATCGCCTACGCGATATCGTGTCCCATGAGATATCGCGTACGCGATGTATCGTACATGATATCGCATCCCCTTTTCCTATAAATAGGACCCTTGCCACAACACTTAGCTTCATTTGGCATTCACGTAGGGGGAATTTTTGAATTTTTTCTATGCGACTTGTGCTTGAGTGACCCTTGCTTTTTCAACTATATCTCACGCGCTGGTACTCCAATTTGAATTCCGTTTGAACCTGCTTGAACCCAAAGTGTTCAGTTTAGTCATGGGGGAGAGCCACTTGCCAAAAAGTGCCTAAAGCTTTTGAAATTTTTCATTACCAAGGGACATCAATTAGGGTAATTAATACTAACACTTAGAAAATTTGTGCCAACAATCATATGACCTTAAGTATACCAGGAGATTAAAACGAAAATCCACCTAAGTCATAGGACCCATTACCATAATTTTCGGGTGTGATCACATAATCACATAAGATCTTTATTTAAGGTAGGTGTTAGGGTATAACTTGATTTCCTAAAGAACCTTACTAATGTTGGCCTGTGTGATTGCATATGGCCCTGAAATGTTCCCAGCAGAAGAGTCCGATCCAAGGTGGAGCGAAACAACCTAGGAGAGGTTGAAGGCAAGTCCCTTCTAGACAACATAATGAATAGGAGCTACACTCATTTAGTATCCATCAAGAAGAACCTCCTATTAGATGATCTGGTCAGGCAGAAGGAGGAGCTACTGCACCTGAATTAGGACAACAACTCACGTTGCCCCCGGAATGTGTTCAGGCCATTCACACAAAGTCCACAACTGCTTCGGTGATTATGGAACTCAACTTTGAATCTTTTGCAGAGTTCACTCCTGAGGCTGTTAGGGATCACCTCAAAGGATCTCCCTTATGGCCTGTCCTCTCTAAACAAGGTTCTTGGTACTTAGGAGAAATGTACCTATTTTGGCATAATAAAGAGCAAGGCAGCACAATCAACATTGGTGGTGTGACCGTAGATTTTTTTTCATAGGCAATTTCGGAAGTGTTAAACCTTTCGAATTCAGGCCCCCACGTTGCTCAGTTATCCATCCGATCAGACCTTGATGTGCGAAACAATTGGCTAGAAAAGGCATATGGCAGAGATAAAGCTTTTGGTGAGCTGACCACGGAAGAGGGAGTTTATTTCAAAATTGGAACCTATCACCTCTTCCCTACAAAAGGTTTAAAAATAATATCAATGTATGCAGAAAGAGGATGTGAAGTTTTGATGGGAAATGTTAACGCTAACCTTCCTCATCTATATTTGACAGAGATCCTAAGGCAATTCGAAGTATGGAAGACAGGGAAAATGGCACTTCCTTTTCCTTGCATTATCAGAAAACTATGTCGTTGGGTAGGTATTTGGGGATATACAAATGACATCCTCTGAAAGGCCAAAAATACTTCTTACATTGAATTGTTAAAGGTGCCAGCTCCAAGAAAGAGCACTGGAGAAGAGCTAGGACCTGATGAAGAAGATGAGGAATAGATGACTGGATCCCCTGCAACTCAACTCGTAGGACCCAGTCAACCTCCAGCCACAGGTCCCAACCAACAATAGGAAGTAGGACCTAGTATAGGCTAGGATCAACCACCGTTGCAAGACTATAGACCGTTGATGAGCCATTTGAGAGCCATTGCTGAGACGGTCAGTTGGGGAAGTCATGATGATGCCAATCTCTTCCATGTCGTCGATGATGCCAACCAACCTACGATTTCAGTAGATCACACAAGGGGTGAGTTGTCATTGCAAATAGGAGGAGGGAAAAGCATATGGTCACACAGATCTCTGGACACGTGACATCTTTTCAAGTGCATTTAGAGATTGGTGAAGCGGCCACGGTGGTGGTCATGCAACACCAGGATGCCATGGGAGCAGCTGAAGTGATCACTGACCACATCAAAGAGTCTTTTAATGTACCTGTTATTCCACTGGTAGATCTCTCAAGAGCACATGATGCTCAAAATATTGCTAGAACCTTAATGACTCCTGCGGAACATGAGGATGCATTGGATAGATTACTTCAAATAGGACAAGTTTTGACGTCCCTGTTTGACATCCCCAGGATGTAACAACAATTCAGTCAAACCTCATTTTGACAAAGGGGAAGCTGTTCATATCCGAAGTAAGGGCTAAGCATGCTAAAGATGAAGTGCAAAAATTACAAGAGTAGCTCATCGCCTTGCAAGTAGCACAATGGGATCCTTTGTGATTGGTTCCCGTAGACTAGCTAGATATTTTTAAAATGGAGCAACTAACGAAACTAATTGTAGAAAATAAGAAGGTGGTAGAAGAAAAGGAGACGGACACTTGGGATGCCTCCACAGAAAAGGTGCAAACTCATGTGCATCTTAAGGCACTCAGGGCCTTGCAAGAAGAGAATAAGCAGTTGGTTGCAGATAACCTTCAGTTGACTTCTGTGGAGAAGCAAAAGAATATTCTCAATGAGCACTTTCATCGACTACGAGAGAAATTTATTCGAGTCAACCAAGACATAAGCCATTTATCCAGAGAAAATCGAATCCTCTCAATGGAGGAGGTACGTTCTATTTGACAGAAATCAGCCATTGAGATTAGTGCATGGTAGAATGAGGCTAAACGACATGAGAAGCTGAAGGAGCACTTTCGTGATCAGGTGGGAATGTACAAACAGATCCTGGAGAAGGAGAACCATATGGCCAAAGCTCAAATTAACAGCATCAGTGCCCAACACACTGATTAGGGGGCCATATTGGACACTTATGCTTATGCCCACTAGGCAGAAATTAAGAACTGGGACCTACAGATCTAGGAATTAACTGAGTACATGGAGTTGGCAAACCTTCGATATGCCAACCTAGCCATGTTAATAGTAGGATGCCTGAGGTCATAGCTCGAGCAGCAAGTAGCTTCCACCCATATGAAATATGAAGCAGAATTTGCAGAACGAAAGAAGTTGGATGAAAAACTAGAGGCTACAAATTCTGAACTCACAGTGGTAAAAGAAAGCTATCAAGGACAGAAAGATGTGGCAACCAACTTGGCTCGACGGTTAACATAACTTCATGAATAAAAAGACAGAGCCAGAGCCTACGAAGAGGAACGATGGGTGTTTGCGGCATGGTATGTCAAAGCTAGTTAGATGTTTCCGCAACTACCTTGTCCGTGGAACGTGCCAAATCCATCAAATATCAAAGCATCAGCATGGATGGCACAAGACCCTCAGATCAAAGAGGAGAAACTCTAGGCTATTCTTTAGGGTCATCAACCTTCAAGGCTCGGAGCATGTGACAAAGGAAAAGCACCCATGGGGGAGCCACTGCCAATAGGAACTACATGAGTTCCACATTTTTGTAGTTGTAGCATTTTTTTCTCTATGTTGTGTCTTCCCACAATATGGCATTAGTCCATTTATTTTTCCAGTTAATAATCCCATACCTATCCACTATGTAATCACTGAAGATTGTTCTCCTTGTAACTCAAGGACGAGTTTTTATTCAATCGTGGGGGTATGATGAGACGCGGTTTGCATAGGCCGTGATATCGCGTACGTGATATCACATCCTTCCCTACGATATCGCATACGCAATATCATAGTCCACCACCATGTCTATAAATAAGAGGCGGCTCTCCCTTGTTGGGGTTCCTAATTTTAGAGTAGCGAAGCTCTGGCAGTTTGATCCCTCCAAAGTTATTATATTTTCCCGTGTCTACCTACAATGTGGTGAATGTAATTGTACAGTGTCTTTATTCGAGTGTGCCATACTTGGACACACACATGACTAGCCATAAATATTGAGATTACTTCATCATTGTAGCATTCACTTAGTTTATTTATTTGTTATTTATTTAATGTTATCTATTGCTTTCATAGCATGGTGTGAGTACAACTTAACTATGAGCATCTATGGGTGTGTATAGCTAGTTAAGGAATCGGTTACTCATTGCGATTAGTTTCTCACCCTTAAACTCCTAGAAGTGGAATGAGTATGACTTGATTACGAGCATTTAAGTGTGACTGCTTGGTAGCCCAGTGGTGTAGCTAAGGGGATCTACGCTTGGTAACCCAGTGGCGTATTTGGGGTCTGCACTTGGTAATCCCAGTGGCGTACCTAGGCCTATGCTTGGTAGTCCCAGTGGCAATCATGCACGAAGTCCAATATATGTACGGTTGATCAAGGAATCGGTTGCTTGTCGCACTTAGGCTAGATTATATTTTCTTACCCTTTCCCTCCTAGCTTAGCTTAGTTAGTATTATTTTCCACTGCCTTCAGGAGTAGCAATAGAATTAGGAACACATCATACACCTCACCTAGACTAAACCATACATGAAATATGCAAAACTATTCTAGGTGGGAAGATAGCGAACTGCAACCTAAGGCTAACTATCTAGGTGCCACAACTAGTCCATCTGTGAAGTTCAACCGGATCATGCGTGTGCACTCGTTTCATATGGTTGAGTGTAGGGGTACCTCACCACTCATCAATTATGGATTCATCTATCTACATAATATCTTTTTTATATTTTTTCAAATTTTCTCCAAATAGATAATAAATTAGTTAATGTTTATTTAATTAAATATGGATGATAATTCAATTTGGATTTTGATATTGACTAATTATCTTTATTTTTCTTGTAACATATAATGCATGGTTTAGTTCCATTTCTATTGACTCTATTGTGTTAGCAACATCCATTCCTCCATGTGTTTCCAATTCAAGAAACTATGATAACTTAAGTGATTGGAGAGGTTGGACATCACTGATGACCTATTTGGAAAAAGTGATTAAAACAAGAAATTCATATATTTATTATTCCATTATTTTATATATTCATCTTAAAAAGAATATTATTTCTCTTACCTCTAATGTTGACACCTGATTAGTAATGTCATACTCCAGGATAGGATCTCTATGTAGGAACTCTTCAATAACATCCTCATCTTCATTATCCTAGCAAACTTTTTACCCTTCTTTTGCATATTTCAAATAGTTAATAGATTATTTCATGTTTAAACCTTATTAATACATAAATAAAATACCATTTTTTTGTAATAAATACATTACCTAACACTACTTCACATTGCAAATGTTAACCTTAATTTTAGTAAATCTAGCCTACCTTCATGATTAGTAATAAAAATTGCTTTTTCTTTTCCTTGTACATCATCATTAGGGTCTATAGGTTCACCACCAATTAAGTTACTGATATTTATTTCTTTAACCAATCTCCACAATAGCACAACGCTTTCTGTTTCTTGTATCGATACTATACCAAGAAATACAATTTTCTTGTAAAATATTTATGTCACATTAGAGACATTAAATATTAAAAAAATTAGTCTCTGGTTCCTTTTTAAATTAAACAATTCTAGGATTTGAGACTAGAATGCACAAGACTGATGTGATTTGAAATTAAATTTTTTTCATCCTCATACCCTATCAATATCTTTAGTGATAACAGACTATCCTCTTCAATTGTAGATGTATGTGAACAACATGCATATTTATCTATATCCTTAGTATAGTTAATTATTTTGGTATCAAATGTGAAGAAAACTAGCAAGTACATTTGGCCCTTCATATACTTGTAATTCTTTTTCATGCTCAAGCTTATATCTCTAGGAACACTTGTACTTCTCATGGAATCTATACAAACTATGCCAATGGTCATCCAAGATATTTACAAGAAGAATATTTTTGATATTTTTTAAATTATCCAAAATAAATCTTTAAATATTAGGGCTGAATTTTCTATCTGAATGTTCTTAAAGTCTAAAATATGTAATTATTTACTAGCAATTGAAAGATCATCTCTAATCCAATAAAGGCATAAGTTTAAATTTTACAATGGTTTCTAGTCAACTAAGAATCCCTTCTCCCTAATTTCGAATTCAGCATTAGGATTATCACAAGATATTATACATAGATATTGAAATAATACAAACTATGCCTCTAGAGTAGGTATTTCACCTCAAGTCTAGTGAGCAATTCATTGTTCATTTCCTGATCTAGCTTATACTTCTTTTGAATATTTGAGGACTATAGATCTCTTCATCTTGTAGAGTAACATTTTTTGTAAAAATACATAAGTACTATATTTAAAGCATGAAGTCATTTCAACTCATTACAATAATGATCCATTTTTTGCAACTCTCTAATATTTTGTTTTCTTTTGTTGTCTTTTTTTTTAAGTTCTTGAGAATTATTTCTCCATTTTTATTTTTTTGGCCACATCCTTATGCTTACCTTCAATTAATCCACATCATGGTTGGAAGACATTTCATATCAGAAACTTCAGATTATTTTTTGTATAGACCCCATCATTTGATAAATGGGGTAACTTTCTAGTTGTCCTATATGAAAAATTTCAAAAACTTGATTTCATATATTATACCAATCATTGAACATTTGAAGAAAAATCCTACGTTTCTATAGAGCCCTTTTCTTATACATCTATAAATGATTGAATTCATGTGTTATTATCATTCATAGTATGCTATGAAAACCAAAATAAAGTAATCAATCACACAATTCTTACCTAAAATTTTGTATTAAACCATGACATGCTCTTATGATACTATTGTTTACATGCTTTTTGATAGTGCCAAATGAAATATTATTTTGATAATAGTAGCTCATCACATGTCAAATCTTCTCAACATAGCATGTCTTGTAGTATAGCTTTTAACTATCATTTGTATCTTTACATTTTTTCATTATAGCATCTATTAATATATTAGGTGATAGTATCCTTGCTACTCTAAATTTTAAAGTAAGATTCTTCATGTTATAAAATTATATTCAAAATGGATTAGTTAATGTTACCAAACATTACCTCTCTTCAAATCATTGACAAGCAAGTGCACTGATACCTTTCCTTCACAGTAACATTTTTGTTGCTTGAATTATATGCTTCCCACAAAGGATATAGAAGCCCACCGTTTCATCTTGAAGCTTAATAATGATTTTCATAGAGGATGGCTTAGCCATACTAATTTTCATCAACATCAAAATACACTCTTACATATTCTCTATCATATTCCTAGTAAAGCTATCCATGAAATTGTCAACATATGATTATCTAAGAGAGCATATTCTAAATTTATTTAGCGTAGGAATGCATTTTTGGATGTTGACCTTAACTAGCTCATTTGTAGAAGAAATGAAATATTGATTAAAAGCTTCCATGAGATTGTAAGTCTCATTGGCAAGTTTGGTTATCTTTTCCTCTTTCATTATTTATCTCTTCCTATCCATAATTGGTTTAATGTTTGGTGTATTAGTTGATGAAAATAGTTAAGTAGCTATTTTTCTAGCATCTAGTATTACCTTCTTATCATTATATATCTAGTATGGCTACTTAACCTTCCTTCTCATTAGTGTTATAACCAATATAGTTCTTTAATATTGCCAACTAGATAGAAATTAGTTGATTTATATGACAGTGTTTCCTATTTTCTTCTTAGAGATTGTTGATACTAGATCATATTTCATTATAGTAGATGTCTCTATAATGAATTCATCTATGAAGATATTTAGGATTAATGAACCCTTCTACATCTTCACTAATGTTTGGACCTTAGCAATCTTAACCTACATTTCTATTATCTACTCTATTGTTCTTTTTCCATAGTAAAAAACTATTCACATACTATCATACACATGGGTTTCTTTATTAAGAGACAATATGTATAGACCCTCAAATGTTTCTTGCTATGCCCTGATGTTGACATAACACTTCTCATACCTTAGTGTGTTAAGAACCCTCTTGATCCTACTTATTGTAATTTGGAGTGTCATTAACCTACATACATAACAAGTACTAGTTCATGTGGCACTCAACATAGGATGCAAGCTATAGATTCAAAATCATATATATTTTTTCCTTTGCTCAAAATCTATCTTGTCATGTCATGTGACTTAGTAATAAATCTATCATCATATGAAATGGAAATACATACCACTGACACCAATTCTATCATAATCACTAAATAATATTGTATAATCATAGTGTCGTCAATGTATGATGGATTCCATATAGTGTGGTCAACATATCACAAGAATTTCTAGTACTTGTTACCTAGGAACATTCCTTGATTCTTTTTTTTTCTCAACCATGGAAGTCACACATGTGTGTGTTATTACATATACAAAGAAGATCAAACTACTAGAATGTAACAAGCTTGTGTAATAGATCAAGCCTATGACTCAGAACCCTTCTTTGAGCTCTTCTCTTTTTTCAATAAAAAATAACATATATAGATATATCTATGCTTTCACTTATCTAACAATAAGGTTAAATTTGAGCTGATCCTCTTTAAGTAATTATTGAAAAACAAAAAAACTACTACTACTCTATGTCTTTAAGTAATCATGTCTTCAAAAATTCATCTTTGTTTATGGTACTAACTATTTTAGTCTTGCTCTTGTTTTTTCATTTTATTACTAAGAATGAAGGGGGGAACTTAGTACCAAATTCTTGGTAATCCTTGGTAGAGCTTATTTATAATTTTATGTTGAACCTCATGAATGAACAAATAGGTGGTCTTTCTAGAAATGCTAAGCAAAATTTTTTCCCTTGCATCTGGCTCACTTTTACTTTTTTGTTATTTTGTAATATCTAGGGTATGATATCATATAGCTTTATAGTGATGATTCATTTTATAATTACTTTGGATCTATCATTTTTATTTTTATTAGAATTATTATAGTGCAATTTCATATCAATAGGCTTCATTTTTTTAGCTTATTATTACTCTCTAAAGTACCACTACCATTAGCACCTTTCTTATGACTCGCACTAATCTCTTATTATTTATACACATTAAGATTACGAATACATATATTTTCTAATATGATGGCTGGTCATAGTTTAGTAAATATTTTAAGTAGGTTTGCACAAACTATGCTATGTATGAGGAATATTATGTATTTTATAGGCGATCTTAATTCTCAATTAATCATTCTTACAGTAACAATTTGGAATTATGTGTAGCTATATTACAATATTTTTTTATAATTTTAATTTCAATTTTAATTTAATTAAATGATGCTATAAACCTTTATTAAAGGTCCTTCCTTCAAGGCTCTTTTTGCATGTAGGGTTTAGGTAGCCCACCCACATAGCCATAGCTTTCATAAGGTTGCTCCTATCTATCCTACTAATGAAATGTGAATAAGTTGACTACATCAATGCATCCTTGTTAATGTATACCCATAAACACATCTTAGGATGCATTGGTACATGTGCATTGACATTGATGAAGTCATTGCCTATATAAATGTGCACACCTATCGCATTCATAACACCATTCAGTTGTTACCTTAGCTAAACTCTTACTATGAGGGAGGTCCTAGGATGGAGGTTCTCTTAGTCTATTCCCATGGTTTGGGAACCATGGAACACTCTAATGTGCCCTTGAGTGGAACTCAAGTGTTAGAAAAACCATTCTAACTTGGTGGTACCAAGCCAGCAATAGGACTCCCTCTTGTTGCATCCCTCTCTAAGTCCTCTTCATACTATCCTCACATGAAGAACTACATGGCTCTGATTCTGCGGTGGTCATAGATATGTAGGTAGCTAGGATTAGGTAGTTATAGTGTAGTTCCATATGAAACCTTGTACCAAATCATGAGGGGTCTGGGGATGAGGTGTCCCTTATAGATGCATCATCTCTCCTTCCACTGATGATGTCTACATGGTTTCTAGTGTACTCATTTGGTAAGTATTTGATTAGAGTTTATAGGTTCTCCTAGAGGTCTACTCTCTCTTATTAAGAAGCTATTGTGCTACTCTCTCCCTTCCAAGGATTTCTTTCTTTTTTAGAGGTGTATTTCTCAAGTATTCCACCCTAGATACATTATATCTCAATGAATTTATTGGGGTGCTAGACAACATGAGGGTAGCAATATTATAGGTGGTATAGATTTTTTGTATCATGTTGTAATAAGCATGTTGCCCTCTAGTAGTGTTATACATTCAAGGTTTCATATTTATCGTCCTTTGGATATATATATAGATATCCTAGTGATATATGATCATATCCTCATGCATCCTTCAAAGAGTGACCTTATGGTAAGACTCTTAGGCTTTTGATTATGAGATTGATGTTATAATGTGAGCAACTAATGTATGTTGTTCTTACTAGACGTTGTATTTGACTATGTTGTGATGTTTTCCTCCACTAATTTACTTGTGGTTGAACTATCTATGTTTTTACTTTGATATGTTAGAGGATATTTCTATTGGTAACTTATAAATTGTTGTTACTCAAGAAGCTCTCATCTCTAGTTTCTAGTGCTTCATCTAGGATTAATTTGAACTATTCTCCACCTACATGACATGTATGAGGATGAAATTGATCTAAATATGTAGGATGTGGTATCCTTTTCACCCCCTGCACCCAACCCCCCCACCCCACTTCACTTACCTTAGATACAGTGAGTGTGGGAATTACAAATGACATGTTGATTCCCAAATACCTCAGGATGAAGGACCTTCAAACATGTGCTCCTAGTAAGCCTTGTTTTCCATGGGTAAAGATTATCATAGGTAGACTTTGTATTCTTGTATTTGCAATTGTATATTTTTTTGGTTGTGTACATGCATCTTTCCTTCACTACATTTTCAAATTCTGCATGTGTGTCCCTCTAGTCATGTTTCTTGTTTGTAACGCAAGGCTCTATGCTATATGTTGGGTTATGACTTATTGTTGGGATTGTTGAGGATGAATTTTAAGGCCATGTAGGTTATCCCAAGACCAAATTTTTATGGTATTTTCTTTGATAATATCTTATGCTTTGAGCATGGTTACTCTTTTTGCAAACCTTTCAAGTGTTTCATTTTCTCATTTGAGGCTACTTTTGTTGCCCTTGGTTTCATGGAATCACTTATTTGGTCAGTGAAATTTCTTTAGGAAATTTTTATTTTGAGACCTTATAGAGTAGGTCATCCTATTAATGGTTCTTTTTAGGACCTCACCTCTATTGATGAGAGTCTACCCTTGTGGATGCATCCTCTTTGATGTTGCTCTTCATCGTGAGAATTGGATCTTCGATGTTGAGACCTATTGTTGGCTAGACCTTGGTCTCCCTCCTTATGTTTTGAGTTAAGATATTGATTTTTTAGTGCTCATGCCTCTTGTGAATTTTTTGACATTTTAATCCTAGTGGGAACCAATGTCAATGGCTAGGATCATTTGTTGTATATGAATCTTTGAAATTTTGAGTGTTCTAGTTCTCTCTCTCTTTGTATGCCTCATGATAGATTATTTTATATGGGTGTATCCAATTAACACATCAAGGTTTGCATGATTAATATTTATGCATGTTACTACGGTCTTTCTCTCTATGGTGTTGTGAGATTAATGTTTCTCTATTATGTGATTATGCTTGATGATTCTATATGAGGCTAATGTGCTAATCATGTTCCTACTAACTCCTTTGTTTCCAAGTTATTGTCTCAGGCTTACAAGTATCATAGCTACAAAGATGTAAATAGTGGTGACCTCAATTGATTCTGTGAGAACTATGTCTATGGGAAAGACATGTGATCCTGAGACCTTCATGAATTGGCTACACAGTCTCAGAATCCTAACATTGGGTTGTGGATTTATTAGTACCCTTGGTGTGGTGAAGCAATGAGTATATCATGATTTGTTTTCCTTTCAATTCTAGGTGGGAACTAATAGAGGATAGTAGTCTATCCTAGGCCTTATGGATATTGGGTTAGCAAATGGCATAGAATAGTATCCTTGGACATGCTAGAGATTGATGGCCCAAGAGCAGCCAATGCCTTGAGATCTCACTATGGTGGGTGGTGGATTCTTATATGGTGTTCTATGGAATTCAATCATTACATTCATGTCCCAATTTGTTTCTTTTGATGAAATTCTTGTAGTGGATGCAATGCAATATTTTTCTATGTACATGCTAAGGCAAAGATAGGTCTTTCTTAGAATAGCATGATTTAGCTTTGGTCTTTCGCTCCTAATGGCCTAAACCCTTCAACTTAGAATGGGCTTGGATAGTTTATCCTATAGCCTTCTAGGCCTAGCTATCATTCCCACTTGTCATGTATTATGCTTACCAAATGCATTCCTACACTCAAGTATGTAAGATTATAATGATATGTTGTAATCACTCTCGATAGATCATGCACAAAAAGTGCTAGATGTTATTTCCCTACATGAATCAGTTGTCCACTTACTGATAAGCATGTGCCACACCTTGTGACAAGGCCAAACATGATGTACTATATTTCCTTATGCTTATTCTTGAAGCACCTTCTCTCTATGTTTTGAAAATGGCATCTATTCCCTGATATGAGATCTTCTAAAAGCACTATGGTAGATCCTATTTTTGTAAATAGTGTTGTAATAAGAATGCTAGGACATGTTCTTATCTATGGTACTCTCAAACTAATGCTTTGTATTCTATTGATCTTCACATACCTTGATGGTATGTATTTCAGTGAGTGTTCTTGAGACAGGATAAGTTTTGGAACTCTTCCTTTTAGGTTCCTTAATTGGTAGAAATTTTATTCATGGGTGATTTATGGTGGAATGTAGCCCCCAATTCAAACAAATTGGTTCAATGAACTTGATCTTGATAGTGGCTAGTTCATCCATGTGAATTACAATGTCATACTGAATATTCAAATCAAAGGTGATGCAACCATGATTAGTTGAAGGGTATAGTTGAGTTATGGGTAGAAACACCTAGACTCCCTCATCAATGGTTGGATGTGGTCTTTGGGAAAATTCTTGTAAGTGTTGTAATGATAGTCCATCCTTGAACAACTAGTACATAGTTATGAAAATCATTGATTTCTCTTGGAGACCCTACATGATGGACCTCTATGTGTTTAAAAACACTTACACATGTGATCCCATCACTAGGGGCTTATGGTGCTTTTATGGGCTATGGTGTATTGCCCCATATCTCTAGTTTATCATTGATTATTTTAGTGTCCCAACCTCTCTAGTGGGATAGCATGATCAAGAACTCTAGTACATAGTAACTCCATAGTCATATGATGTGATCCATTCTCCATTTTTATGGATACCTTTTTCAGTTTCTAATAGAATACTACAGGTTGTATTGTGATAGTTTTTCTTCTAGCTAGGAATAAAAAATAACTAATGTTTGGGACTTATTTCAAGTAGTGGTCCAAAGTGCCTAAGCTCTTGGGGATAGTTTTCAAAGACAAGATATGGTTACCATATTTAAATTCATGGAATCTCCTTTGTGAGACCTTGCAATTGATGTAGATTTGATGTATATACCTTTTCTCCTGTAAGTAAGGTGTGATCTCATATACTCTCTCTTAGTTGTGGGGCTCAAAAGGAATTTCCTTATTGGGGTTTTCTAGTAGACCTCCCTTATTGTAAATCCTCCGAGGATGAATTGTGGATTATTTTAAGTTGGTAGTTGATGATGTTTATGCCTATTCATTGTGATTTCAAATTGTCTCAAGAACCTACTATTCCTATAGTGATGAACCATATTTTACTTAGCTCCAATATTGGGTATTTAATATCGGATACCTAATATCAAGTCCTAGAAGTGATGTTAGATATCTGATATTATGACATGTGTGTTGGCCTACAAATATAGGTCTTGGATGCATGGTTTGGGCATTAGTTTTTCATAGTTTTGTTAATAGAGTAGCTAAGCTGTTGTAGTTTTAATCCATAAGCTTAGAGAACAGTCAGTGAGTACCTGTAGAGTGGATCTAAGTTAGTTGTATGGAGTCTTATTCATGTAGAAATATGCCTAGATATATTCCATGAATGAAAATAATATTAAGATTGATTCTTTTTCATTGTAGCATTTTAACTTAGATTAAATTTACTTTTAATGCAATTTATATTTCATGTACTTAGTTAATATTTACATTTTTATGCATATTCATGAATTGGTAGAATGAGTGCAACCATTTTCGAGTGTAAACATGTATTAACATGGTAACCCTAGTATTGTTATTACTTGGTTCACCTAGAAGCATAATTCCTGGTAATCCTAGTAGAGGATAACTAGGTTTAGTATGTGTATGACAAGCTAGGAATGAACACTCATCACCCATAGGCTAGTTTAGACTTTATTTTCCATTTTTAATTAGATTAAACAATGAATTCATTTATTATTATGAGTAGCTTAGAGCCAAACAACATTAATTATCACATGCCTCACTTTGGACTAAACCATACATGATAGAGCTACCACTAGTCTATATGGGAAGATAGTGAACTACAATCAAGACATAACAGTCTAGATACTACAACTAGTCCCCTCTATGGAATTCAACTCGATCATCCATGAACTCTTGTGATTAGTATGGTTGGATGTAGGGGTACCTTGTTGCTCATCATTGGCATCATTGTTGAGGATGGTTCTAGTTATCTAGATTAGTTATATCACAAACAATTAGTGTAAAAATATTAATGATTTATCTTTACAAAAACATTAATATTTTAAGTCACACACATTATCAAACAAAATCATATCTTCCTCACATAGGACCAATAATGCATCGTATGATGAGAACACTTGTAGTAGAAATGATAGGATATATACTAAAGAAAATTGGAGTGAACAACCTCAAGAAAGGGTTTCCTATGCTCATTTAGATCCTTACTATACTCAAAGACTACATTCAACTAGTGCAAAAAATCCTAGAGAAGATGGAAAAGGTCCTAGAACAAGGAGGGCCTCAAGGCCTAGGACCCCCTCTAAACCTAGAGAAGATAAATCAAGGGACCATGGGTAGAACTATAGGAGCCATGACAATTCTCCAAATTCCTCATCTTCCTCTTCCTCTTCAACATCTAGTTTTGATGAAGATGAACATAAGTATAGAGATAGATCTCCACTACAAGGTACAGACATATATAGAAATTGAACCCAAGGGAATAATCAAAGACATTACAATCAACATATAAAAGATTGGCATAATCAAACGAAGAGAAATAGAAATTTTCCTCATGACATGTATGATGATACTAATCCCTCTTTGGCCACTAAGAGCCTAATGCAAATCATGGAGACAATTAAGATAACTCATAGGCATCGCAAGGACAATTTATTACCCAAGCATGATATAAACAATATTCCTAAATTCGTGGGAGGCTAGGATTCGAATCCACAACATCATCTCCAAGCTTTCCATGATGCTTATGTCTCATAAAATAATGAAAGTGGTTTGTGAAATCTTAAGCTCTTTCCTAGAACATTGATAAATAGATATAAATTGTGGTATAGATCATTAAAACCAAGTTCAATTTGATGATGGTCCACAATGCTGGAACTCTTCAATAAGAAATATCAAAACTATGTGAGGGTGTACAACCTGAGGAGATAGATCCAAGGATGGAAGAAAGAATAACATGAACCCTTGGACATGGCCCTACATCATATCCTCAATATTCTCATACTCACCTCTATCATATGTCACCTCCAACAACATAGGAAGGTTCAACATCACAACATCAACAAATGAATGCCACTTGTGCTGCAAATGTGCATAAACATGTCAATACTAGTAGGTCCCCATTGCAAACTCAAAAACATTCCTTCTTTAGGAAAGGTTGCAACTAGAAGCAACACACTCATGGAGTGACCACATCACTGAACTAGCACAATGCTAATCTAGTGCAATGTCTTCCTTTTTACAACCACTATCTCCTAATCATATGCAAAATCCAACACCCATTACCACTATAACACAAGACATAAATGATAAACCTATCATTGTGGAGAGATAGAAGAATCTATGCATCACCAATAATGATAAAGGATGTAGTTGTGGGATGGATGTTTGAAATATTAACACAACTCCTATACCAATCCACCATAAAGTTCAAGATCAAGTGTGTGAGCAAAAGCTAGTCTACGTAGAAGCCACTATACTAGAAGACACCTAATGGCTTGAAAACAAGAATATAAAATTGTTTCAAAGATGCATGAATGTAATTGATTTGCTTATTAGTTCTAGAATTTTCTAATTCTTCATATGTTTTTCATTTCTTTATATTTTTATCTTTTCTTAAGTCATTCTCTTTATGTTTTTTGAATGTATTTCATGTTTTTATTAATAAAATTCCCAAGTCATGATCCATAAGTCAACACTATGTGTTTGATTATTATGCTATACTATCAAGATGATTGAGTAAGAAATTATGTAAAATAGTGAGACCACCTCATTCATCCCTCTAGTTCTCTAAATAAAAGGTCTTTTTCATGGAAATAATTTGGTTCTTCTTTTATGAAACTAAAATTCATCAATGATCATTATACCTTGAAAAGAGAGGAAATGACCAAGTGGGAATTGTAAAGGGTTTGACCTCAAGAGGACTTGTTGGATTCTCTTCTTGACTTCCTTCATGTGGTTTATGAATCCTCTTAGAACTTATCATTACTTCTCTATTGACAAATAAAAACAAAGCTATGTATTTGCATGGTGTGGTTCCCATCCAAAAAACAAAATAAAAAAAATTCCATAATAAAAATAAAAAGATAGAGAGAAGCAATAGTAAAAAAATAATGAGAATTCAAAGCACACCCATTAGGCACAATAATGGGCTACAAGCACTAGTTATTGGGAAAGAAAGTCATGTTACCCATGCTTGAAGACACCCCTCTAACCAAGGCCCTTCCTTCCTTCTTCTCTTTTCTTCTCTTTCTAGAGTGATGATTTTTCTTTGAGGTGGTTGTGAACTCATGGTGGTTGGCAGGATGAAACACATGAATGTGAGATTATTGTTCATGGTATGGACTTTGTCTAAACCTGTACTGATAGGTATGTTGATCATTTTAATCACACTTTTCACAAGAACCTACTATGAACATGGTTAAGTACCTTACATTCTGATCTTTGTAATCCCTTCTCATTCCATTATTCACCTCACTACTACATATGCTTAAGAGCCTTTGGTTTTGTATAGTATATTGCAACATCCTAACCATGGTAGTTGTGTGCTTTTTGGAACAAAGGCATGGTCTACATTTAGCTTCTTAGGTGTTGACGAACATCTATAGAATTGGCTATGCAAGGGAATTATGGAAAGAGCCTATTTTGGGAAAGACCCACTTACATAAGCATTGTTGATCATGGCTTTGAACTAACCTTCACATCTTCCAGAACATTAATGATAGTTTCTCTAAATTTATGCACAATTTTGGGACTACTTTTCATTTCTTTCAATTACTTCTTTTACATTTTCCTACTCTGTTAGAATATCCTTAAATTTTAATATTTCTTGGCCATCTTCTAAATTAGACCTTTGTTTTCAATTGTTCAAAAACTTGTGTCATTCTGAAGTTATGCTTAGCAGTCATAGGGGATAGGAATGTCTGCTTTAAAATTTTCCTAACATCCTATTTTCAAAAATCATGGTAACTAATAGTAATTGATCAAAATAATGTGAACAACTTGATTATTTTAGTTACATCATAGTCTTGGGCATGGCATGTTGTAATTACCTTGTGCTTAAATAAAAGCTAAGGGATCTAAAAAAGGTTAATTATTAAGGAAAATTTACCAAAACTAATGTTGATCCTTTAGTGAATATAGGTGATGCTAAAAGAAATGCCTAAGGAAGAAGGTCCTTTTTTTGGGCACAAAAATGAAGCCAAGGTGGGGAAGACAATAAAGGATATTCCCATGGACAAATTCTAGCATAGATAATTTAGAAACTCAAACCTGACATGTTTGCTAGATCCATGGGATGATGAAAAGAAATTTTAGTCCACCCTTCAAGAATGTTCTGCATAATCAAAGAAGCATCAACATAATAATCAAGGTTAAAATTTTTTCACTACTAGCAACAATAAGAAGAATCATCTTTAGTGGATTCTTGAAGACCTTTGTAGATTTTGCAATCTTTAATGTCTACCTAGTATTTTTGTCACTCTATCATTTTGTATGCATGCACTTGAATAAAATTTTGTAATGTGGCACTCAGAGTCAGTCAATAGTTTGTATGTTATTCAATAATATAATACCTTCCAAATATTATGTAAGGGACTAGTTCCTCCTATTATTCACTCAAGGACAAGTTCTCATTCAATCATGGAGGTACGATGAACCATGTTTTTCTTGGCTCCAATATCAAATACCCAATATCAGGGCCCAAAAGCAATGTTAGATATTCAATATCATGGCATGTATTTTAACATATAAATATAGTGCTTGGGCACGTGATTTGGGCATTAGTTTTTGATAGTTTTGTCAATAAAGTTGTTGAACTCGTGTACTTTTATTCTATAATCTTAGAGAAAAATTAATGAGTGCACACATAGTGGATCTAAGTCAATTGTATGGAGTCTTACTCGAGTGGAAATATGCTTGGACATATTCCATGAATGATAATAATATCGAGATTAATTCTTATTAATTGCAACACTGTAACTTAGATTAAATTTACTTTTAATGCAATTTATATTTTATATACTTAGTTAATATTTATGTTTCCATGCATTTTCGTGAATTGGTGGAATGAGCATAACTAGTTTTGAGTGTTTTTTCCTCAAGCATTACTATCTTGTAGTGTTATTGCTTGGTTCACCCAGAAGCATAATGCTTGGTAATCCCAGTAGTGGATACCTAAGTTCAAGACATGCACAGCAAGACAGGAACAAACACTCATCATCCATAGGCTAGGTTAAACTTTATTTTTCATTGTTAACTAGATTAAACAATCAATTCATTTCTTATTATTAGGAGTAGATTAGGACTGAACAACATCAATTATCATATGCCTCACTTTAGACTAAACCACACGTGACCAAGCTAACACTAGTCCATGTGGGAAGAAAATGAACTATGATCAAGACATAATGATCTAGATACGACAACTAGCTCCATCAAAGGAATTTGACTAGATCATACATGAATGCTTGTGATTCATATGGTTGGATGTAGGGGTACCTTGTTGCTCATCATATTAAAAAACTATTCTTGATGACTCTCAAGTTTGTTGATTGGGTTTGATAAATAATAGGTAGTGGTGTGGCCTTGTGGATCATAATTATTGTAAATGGGAGGGACTGGTGTATATGAAATGAAAACCCATACCTCCTATGATGAAACAAAACCCCTCTTTGAAAAAGTTTGGGGATGAACTCTTTGGCTTTTTGTGTTGAGCTATGAAGTGGAATCGAATGTGGGTAGACTAATAAACCTATGTCTTCCCTCAACTGGTAGTAGCTTGACAATATAGTTGTGTTGGCATGTATCATGACTATGGTTTAGTTAGGGTGTTCTCTCTACTTATGGAAGAAACCTCACAAATAGGATCTTCCCTTTTTGTTCAAAAGTCTAATGAATGATGTTGATCATGACTTATGGTTGTTCTTTGCATGGTAGGAAAGTTTAGATTCTAGGAACCTAGACATTCCTTGGAAAATTCATGATAGTAATTGACCTTGAACATGATTCTACATGCTTTCTTGGACTAAGCATTCATAGAATGGTGCTTGTCCCACCTCTTGAAGTGGGAAGGATAGGCTATAAGATGCAAGTGCAACTGATCCTTTTCCATAAATGGGACATAATGGTTGTAATGGATCATGTGGCGATGCTTGATAAGAGATGTGTGTATGGAGGACTACCTTGAGGTTGGCTTTCTAATCCATCACTTTTTCAAGCATTTGAGCTAGAAATATTGATGCTAGATAAGTTCAAAAGGGGTGCCACTAATGAATAGTGTCATGATGTGAGGATAGCATCTTGGAGAAGTTTTCCAAATAAATTTTGGATCTTCTCTTTTCCCATGAATGTGGATTATAGTAGTGGATGATGAAACTTGGATTACAATACTGGTGCATCTAAGGATGACAAGGTCAGATTCAAGGGATCTACCCCTAAACCTTATTTCAAATGGTGAGCATGTTCAACTCCCTTCGTACCAACTTAGACCAATGTTAATGTAAGGAAAGGAAAGACAATATGTGAATGGTATAGATGTGGTGATCTAGAACATAGATGGCTAAATAAATGAGACGCCATGGGTCTTGATGCCAAATGCAAAACCTGTGATTATGGCAAGCTTGAGTTTTTTGCTAAGACATGACTCTTTTGGAGCATGTTCTCTCCTTTGTCTATGGTTTTCCCAAGTCCATCACCAAGGTTGAAAATGATCTTGGTGAGCCTTCAAAATCAATGTCAAAAATAAATCAAATCAAAGAAATTAATGGGTGCTAAGAAGCCATTCAAGAAAAAACTCAACTTGTGAAATAGAAGCACATCCTTTTGCATAGGTATGGGTCTATGCAAAAAGATAAGTTTCTAGAACCGATAAGATATGAATCTAGGGGATGCCTTAAAGATGTTGGCCCTTTGGGTTGGACTTATCTCTCTTGTCATAGATAAAGAGGTTGTAAGGCTTTGTATGCTTTAAAAAAAAGTGTTAGGATTTAGAACTCTAGGTATAGAAAGTTAGAAACTAAAGTTTTTAGGCATCATTTATCATACTGTATCGTATGAATGTGTTATTTGGAGACCTAGAGTTAGTGCTAATCTTTGGAAAGATATCCAATGAGTGCAAAAAAATTTTCTTGATAAGTTAAAGCTAAAGATGCAAATACCTTGCTCAATGTTATTATATTGATGAGAAATAGGTACACTGTTTGCCCAACCATAGGAATCACAAGCATTCATGCATGATCTAGTCAAATTCTATGGATGGACCTAGTTGTAGCATTTAAATGGTTAACCATTAATCGTAGGATGTTGTCTTCCCGCCTGGACTAGTAGTAGCTTTGTCACATATGATTTAGTCCATATTATATTTTACCCCTAAAGATGATATATTGTTTGATTCTATAGATTTATCTAATAACTGCCATTTTTAGTTCTTAGGGAGAAATTTTTCAAAAAATTTCGTAAAAGACTAAGTGTTTATTTGTAGAGATTTTAATGCAATATTAGGCTCACACCATACAAAAATTATTCAATGGTAACATAATGTTATTAGTTTCATTGGAGGATTTTGAGGAGCTTGCTAGTCTAGGGAGCATGTGAGAAGCCTCATTTAATAGAATCTAGCAACATTCTAGGTGAGTAATCTTGGCCCCCTTTCCTTGGTTGTTTTAGTTCATCAAGTTTTGAATAAATTGGGGTTGGGTTTTATTTGTAGATATAGTATATTTCTAATGTGATTTTTTTCTTTGCCAAAGTTTTGGGTCTATAATTTCAATGATAGATTTGTTATTTTTCTTGATTTAAAGTAATTTCTATGAACGTTGCATTTTAGAGGATTTAGGATGATTCATATAGTGCTTGGTAGAATGCTCAAATATTTCTCTATACTTCAAATCTGATTATGATCTATCTACTTTTTGATTCTTTATGAAATTATATACAAATTTCATAAGGGATATAGATAAAAATTCTTTGTAAATGGATTGTTATAAGTGATTCTTTCATTGCTATCTAGAATCATAACAATTTCAGTAGGGCCTAGATTTAACACTATATTTATGTATTGGGTATAGATCTAGTTTTAAATATTTTCTATGTTAGAAATAATTCCAATACCAACCAAATATTAGTGAAAGAACTAAAAATAAATATGTATAGTAAGAGTTATGAGTCCATCTTCTAGGGCTATCTAAAATTACATTGAAATATAATACAGAGATTCATTTATTAAAAGCTCCTTATATGTAGCTCAGTTTTTCTTCAAATTTTTATGAAACTTAGCCTTCAATGTTACATTCCCAACCTAAGTAAAATTAGTTTAAAAAGTTCTATTTTAATGTATTTATTAGTGACTTAGTATTAGTCACTTGTTTCTATCTTTGTTTTGATTACCTAGACTTATGGATTAATATCTCTTAATCTAAATTTTTATTTGATCTAATATTCTTTTAGTGCTTAAAAAAGAATGTAATCCATCTAATGAATCATTATTTTTTGGGAAATTCATATGTACCTATGTTTTATAAAGGTTTTAGTGATTGATGTTCATTTTATCTTAATTCGATAGTCAGAGTTTAAAAAGTTGGAATTTTTGGTTAAGTTTTTAAGTATTATGAATCCTTTATCAAATTTATATTGTTGTTATAAATATTTTTCTTTGTTACTGATGAAATTTATCTTACCCTTATTTTCTTTCATTTTTGTTTGATGAATGGATTTGACATATGAGACATTATTGAATTTTTTGACCTTTGTGGAAAGTAGTTTGTTGAGCTTCATCTTGTTATTTCAGGTGTTGTGATTTTAGAGGGTTGGATCCCTTAAATATGTCTTGGAACTTTGGTTAACTATATATTGCTAGATTCTTGGACAATTGGATTTTTGGGACATGCTAGATTGTTGAGCTTGGAGGTGTTGGAAAAAATGTTATATTGCTGAGATTTGGATTACACTATGACATGTCGGATAAATGGTACTTTTGTTGTCTTATGTAAAAATGATGTTGATTCCCTCCACCATAAATGCTAGTTTGCCATCTTTTGATGATTTCCATAGAACCTAATGATTCCATAGTTTAATTGTTACTATGTGTTTGGATGATGGAGCTAGCACCTAAACACCCTAAAAATTTCAAGACCCTCTTGCTTCACCAGGGTCTTGGAATTCAGGCAAGTGATTTCCACAAGTGTAGTGTCACAAAAATTTGGCAGGAAATGAATGCTTTGTGTTCAGATTGTCTAGTCTGGCAAGTTTTCTACATCCAGAGCTACCAAGCCCAATGGACTCTCTGACTTGCCCACCTGGACCATTCACCCGGCTGATAGCCTACTCAGAAATCATGTGTGGAGTTGTCGGCAGTGCTCAAGTTGTGTAAAATAGTTCAGCAAGATTTCTAGTGAAGAGGTTTTCTACGCTACACTACACTATGTAGTGTATCAGGCCTCAAAATAAAGTTGCTCAGGCAACCAAACTATCGCAGAATAAAGTGCTATGCACATCGTAGAAAAATCAAAACAGAAAGGCCTAGCTTACCTAGTGATTCCAATTGCACTCGGCAAGCACTCCGACCTCCAAAACTATTTTCCCTGTTCGACTTCAAGTTCTTCGATAAGGTTTCTTACTAGAAAGTGGAAAATTAAGCAAAAAAAATAGGATTTGTTCGCTGCTATGCTATGCTATGCTACATAGTATAGCACAGCATAGCAACAATGCAAGAGTAGTTAGAAATGCTTCAAGTGCAAGTTAAGTAAGTTTATAGGCTCCCCTTTGCAAAAGCCAAAAGTTGCAGTTGCTAACATGATCAAAAATTCAAACAAGTATTTGCAACTTCAGCACAAGTCATAGATAAATCCTGCTACTACGCTATGCTATGCTACGTAGTGTAGCATAGCATAGAAGAGATGCAAACTAAACAAAGTGCTTCCAAACTTAACCCAATGTGCATCGAACCTTCCAACAAATGTAGTTGACTTCAAATCCAAATTTTCTTTTCAAAATGGTGGCTACGCTGTGCTATGCTACATAGCGTAGCACAGCGTAGCAGGTTGCTACTCTATGCCAACATGCTACACTACATAGTGTAGCACAGCGTAGCATGCTATTATGCTATTTCAGTGTACCTCATTCCTTGATCATATTATTGGCATATTTGACTCTAGCATCTCTAGTTTCAATAGCATAATTGCAACATGACAAGTTCAAGAACGGATTTGCATATTCATGCAGTATGGACACATCATCATTTCGTGGGTTCAAGACACGTGGCATCTAATTTGCATCTCTCACTTGTTCCTGACCCTATATATACCCTGATGAGCAACACTCAAAGGGTTGGAAAGAACTTGGTTTATGGTTGGAAAAATATTGCTGGCAAGGTTGGCAATTTTTGGAAATTTTGAGCATTGTTGGCATTGGTCAGCATTTTAGCAATTCAAAAGCTAGCTTTTCACTTGTTGACACTTTGTACAGTTGTCTTTTAGGCTTGTACTTGAAAACATAGTTGAGGGATTTTGAGTGTTCTACTCATTCCTAGACTTCCTGTGCCCCTTCAACACTATACCACTTATTATATATTTTTATGTAGAGAAGAGAATTGAACCCGTGACTTTGCAGTGGTGCATTTTCTCATCCCAGTTACTCTGTTATTTCTATATTATCATCACTGTTCAAAATTTTTGTCTTCATTATCACATTATTAATCATCAATTAGATTTCACGTATTTTGCACTTCAAAAAAAATTTACATGTATTTTTGTCTAATTGACCAAGCTGTTCAGGGCACCTCATTTTCATTTTTATCTAGCATGGCTCTCGCACAAATCTAAGGTTAAAAATATTTGCCTAAAAACCTCTTGGTGTTTCCAGGCACCAATATTTTTAGTCTCTATAGTTTTCTGGTGCTGGAAGGAGGGCCTTTTGGTGTATTTTTCATGTTTCATGGTAGTCCTGCATGTGTTCTGTACCCCGTCATGAACTAGCATAAATGTGACACCCTTTTGTGATTGTTTATGCATTATTTGGTACAGATCGATCACTTCGACAGTTCCTCTGGAATCCTACATGATAGAAAGCCTTCGATAGCCACTTGATCTCTTTATTTTCTTGTTTACAAACCATTTTAGCTTTACAAAAATGATTTCCTCAAGCACTGTAGGTACTACCTCTAACATTGAGATCCCCCTCTTGGTTCAAGGCATCACAGGTGTTGTGCAGCTGCCCAACCTAGTGTTGGGACCATGCTGATCTCTCAAGATCCAAAACCAAGAACATGAGTGCTCAGCTCAGCAATATGACCAGTATAAATTTCTTTATGCTAAGGTTCAAGAAAACATGCCCTTAGATGCACAAGAACTCAAGGAAAAATGTGCCTTCAAGTTTTCTTACTGTAATGGGATGGAATTTATTCCCACTCCTAGCGTTTCTATTCCTTTAGCACAGACACATCTGTGGCTCATATATCAACTGATAGTGGTTATTAGGCCTAGGGAGCCATGAGACATGACATCTCACCATGATGAGACATTCCAAGATGGGCAAGAGGAACTGGATTCCCAGTTTGAAGGTGGGGGTCAAACCAACCCTGTCACCATCCCTCCCACTCAGTCTTTCTAAACAAACCTACTTTCTACCATCAGTCCCTTTATGATCACATCTATCTCGTTGCAACCCATAGTTTCATCGATAATGGGTAGCCATGCCATGCCCTCGGTGTATCAACATGCCTACTCCCCTATCTCATTCTGAGCCACTGCCCCTCCAAAAACTATTCCCTAGTCCATTCGTGCATCATATTACAAACCTATCATAGCTACCCTGCCCTATGTTTACACTATACCTACCTCGCAATTACATGCAGTTTTCACTTCCGTCCCTGTGTCTACACCTGTTCCATCATCAACGATGGGCCCAGGCCCATCCACATGGTGGACCCATTTTTCCTCTCCTCCTATTTTGCAAACATTGTAGATGTCCCACTACATTCACCACCAAATGTACCAGGTTCTTCAAAAGGTACAACCAAGTGCGGGACTATGGCCTGTCCCATCGGTTGCACAAACTGCCTACCCCATAGCACAACCAGTGGTTACTGCTCCAACAATAGCACCTATCGAGTGGTCGACAGCACAAGAAATACCTTTCATAGGGGTAGCCCCAATGGCCTCACTTATGGGCTAGGTTGCTCCTCCTACCATGCCATATATGGGAGCTGCCTCTGCAGCTCCCCAACCATCTGCATCATTCCTAGGTTTGGATCAAGAATTCTAGCTCATCCAAACCCTCAATGAGAAAATCAAACACCTCAAGACTATCAGTTTTGATATCGTGCAAGTCATAGACTACTACTCGGATGACCCCATCAGCCCGATAGTCCCCACACTAACTTTACCCCCAGGATGCCACTCCCCCATTTAACAAAATACAACGAGGAGGGTAATCCCAATAGCCATATTGTCACATTTAGATCTGAGTCCCTTCTTTTGCAACAATGGCCACATATAATCATCCACGTCTTTGCTATGTCTCTTATGGGGAAATCCCTCAACTGGTACTGCATGCTTCAATGCTCCTTCATCTCAACCCTAGAGGAGCTCCTGACCTAGTTCATAACGTGTTTCAAGTACAACTTGAGACCAATGTTTATGCTAGATCAACTAATGAGCGTGAAGCAAGATCCACTGGAACCAGTCTAGAAATTCATACAGTGGTAGAGTGTTATCCTTAACGAGATCCATGAGCCCATCGTGGAGGCCCATTTTTTGATCATCTTTAAGGGTGTAGTGAATAACTTCATCAAGTCCAAATTGTACTATCTCACTCCCCGGACTCTTAGTCAGGCTTTTGGCTAGACCAAGAGCATACAAGACTTGACCGAGGTGACCAAAGACCTAGCGTACATTGCATACAAGAAGACATTTACAAATAAGGGTAAGGACAAGGGCAAGGCTGCAACAGCTATAGTGGCCACTATGGAAAATGAAGGCAAACCCGACAACAACAAAAACAACAAGAAGGAAGCCGCAGCAACAACTAACCCCACGCCCAACCAAGGCAATGTAGCTCAACCCTCCACATCTACATCTGAAGCATCCGCACCACCTAAGACAAACTTTGAGCATAAAGATTACTCTAAATATACCCCACTATCTATTAAGCCTTTAGAAATTTTGAAGCAATTACTGACAGCAGGGTATATCCAACACAACCATATGTCATAGGAGGGAGTCAAAAAACATCAATGGTACTGCGAACTCCATAGGAACTCCTCCTTGGCCTTGCCCAATGAGTCACCAATTCCTAAGAATTTTAGGCTGGAGTAGTTTTATGACTACGATCAACAGTGTGGTCATGACATGGATTATTGAATGGTGTTAAAAGATGACATCCAAAGAATGATTGATCAAGGTAAATTGGTTCTAGATGAAAGAAACCCATTGCATCCCAAGAATCAGTCCTTGCATGTCTATATAGATCTTCTTAACACCAAAAATGCTAGCTACATTATCAACACCATCGACATTAAAAATAATCCTAGACTACCCTAGAAGTTGTTTGTGGTTTGTGTGCCTCAACATACCGTACTGACACCACCAGGGGCTAAGAAAACTCCACACCAATTATTTGACCTAAGAGTCCCTCCCCAGACATCTTCCCCTACACCACTTGTAAGTAAAGTTGTACCACCACCACGTGCATTAACACCATTAGCACCATTCATCATTAGGGCGCCAAGCCATTCAACTGTCCTTGCCCCACATAAGATAGCACCTAAACCTCCTTATCCAAAAAAATGAGAAGAGCATTTGATAGGTGAGGTATCAATGGAATGTACTACCCTAGGTACTTCCAAGCCTTCACCCTCACCCTCTACATCTACATCGTCATTGCCAAAAGATGACATTGCTATGCATGCAATGTCATCTTCTCTTGGAAAAAATGGGAGAGGAGAAAGGCAATAAATAGGAAGGTGGCCTAGACCTTTTAAGTGCTCTCACTAAGGTCAAGTAGGCTTTGAAACAAAAAAATACAATGTTGAGTCTATATGACCTGATTATGACTTCTACTACACACCGTGAGGCTTTGGTTTGCATGTTAACGGTAATTCCGGTTGACGAGAACATGCTAGCAGAAGAAAAAGCAATCCACTTAGTGATGCTTCCTTCTATGCCTGCAAAACCAAAGCCATCCCAACTAACTTTTTTTGTCGATTCCATTAGAGAAGACCCTGAAAAGGGTCAAGTGACTATGGTGGCTTTTTTCATCATAATTTGGATCAGCCAACACAAGATCCAAAGGGTACACATTGATGATGGGTCTACTACAAACGTCATCCCATTCCCTATAGTGGATAAGTTGGTTTTGGTAGACCAAATCAAACCCACGACAACGTCATGTTTAAAGTCATTCAATGGGGCACTAGTCATAGTGAAAGGCATGGTCCACATTGAATTTGTGGTAGGGGACCAGTTCCCCACTAATGCAACATTTATCGTGGTGGAAGAGATGCCCAAGTTTAACCTGATCTTGGGGAGGTTATGGTTAGCACAACTTAGGGCCATCTCTTCACCCATATATCAGGAGATCCATCTACCCTATGTAGGTAGGGAGGTGGTAATCTATGGTGAAAAGGTAGTAACAGAAGTAATCAATAATGTAGATATGGAACATGACTCAGAGGTCATAACCTTTGAGAACGAGGCGCCTATCTCCCTAGATACTAATTGCTTAATGAGAGAGTCGGCCCAACATGCCAGCTCAAAAAATGAAAATCCATGGGCAAATTTGCCCTTCCAAGTGGAGGACAATGATTTAGATGAAGGCCTTAGCAAATCATTTTGGCCCTATGTCTCACCAATCTTGTGATGGGTCAGAAAGCAGTTACACATAGTGTAGAAACCCGATTGGTTCTTGCCCAGTTAACACCCTTTGTACATTTTCCTCTTATTGGCTTTTCATTCATTCATCTATCCTAAGTTAACCAACTTACTTTTAAAAAAACTCGTTAACATATCTTTTGTTTATGCCATGGCCTGAAATGACCTAAAAATATATCACCCCATGGCTTGAAATGGCCTAAAACTAGTGATGGCCTGAAATGGCCTAAAAATAAAATGAAACCAATTGCATAGATAGCATACTTAATGCATAAACTAAAGTAGCATCAATCTTGTCATAATGTGTATTTTATTCAAAATTTCGTTTAGATAATGTTTGCAATAGTTTTTCACAAAATATAAAAATACAAAAAATCAAAAGCCCGATAGTCATACGTCATCTTCCCCTACATCATTTTCCTCTTCATTGCCTTCTTCTGCATCATCATTTCTTCCCTTAAGGGGAATTGCTTCTTCATCTGCAATCTGCATCATAAACATGAAGTAGTCAGCTAAAGTTACACATAATAGCTAGAAAAACATAAACTATTGCATTGCAAAATGTGGCTAACCCAAGATGGCCTTTCATCTATCTCGATGGGTATGCAATCCAATCTAATCCCGAGGTGGTTCCAGACCTCCTCCTCTATGATATCTACCCAATTTCTATCTCTCATTTTAGTGTTTGCTGCAACTTTCTCCTTTTTGATGGACATCCATCTTTGTGATCCTGGAGAAAAGGAGGCAGTGGTAGTCTCACTTGTGGAAAGATTCCCTTCCTACTCAGGTGACTTAGTGACCGTCACTTACTCCATGAACTTGTTGTAGGCTTCAAAAGTACCAATGACATCCAGGAATTCTTCATGAGTATACAACTTTACTGAAGTATTATTTGCGATAGGTGGCACATTCCAGTTTATACATATTTTTGTCATTCTTCTTGGACTACCCCCACTTGTAAACTCTAGTGCTATAGTCCTTCCAGTCTTGGTTCTTCTAAGCCAACAAGTCCATCTACATTTGCTGCTCAATTATCTCATAGGTGGCCTCATTGTTCTGCCACATAGCCATCCAATATCTTGCATAATCTATGATGTCCATATGCCAACTTCCATCATTCATATCACAGGCTAGGAGAAACTCGTTCCTAGAATAGAGATCTTCCATCTCAGCAGTTAGTTTCGCTATCTCCCTTAATTGCCTCTAAACCCGTTTCCATAGGTCTTCATTCACTTGCCTACACTTCCACAAGGAGCATGCCAAGTGCAATGCACATTTTCTAGCCTCGTCATATACATGATGAGGTACCTCGATCACTTCATGTGGGAATGTAGGCATGAGGTCCACCTTTACTACTTGTTTCACATCCCACTTAAGGTAAGAGGTTGTTATCACATGTAAAAATGCATTATTCATAGTAGTGTAGCAAATTTTGAAAATTCAAGAAGTCTAGCATAGCAAGCTAAAAACCTAGCATAGCTACTTTACTTACCCACTTCTAGATTGACCTATCTAAGACTGTCGATCATGTCATCAACAACCCCCTTCATGAATGAAAGCTTGTTAGGGGTCTCGGCCCATGGTTCCAACCAGGTCAAGGAAGGTCCTGTAGTGTTAATAGCAGTGTCTACCATATAACTAAACATGTTAGTTATGACTGAGATGGACTACAATGAAGTTGATGAAAAACACAAATGACAGTGTAAAGGCTTCTACCTAGCAAATCCTTAGGGATGATAGTGGGACGGGGGGGTGGGGGATCGACCATCAACATACTATCAAAAATATGGTTAAACTCACCAACTTCTATTTGTATATCCCCTCCTTGATAGCTTAAAAATATGGTAGCACCCTCCACATTCATCTATTCATCCAGTGCTAAATTCAACTTAGCAAAAGGATCATCAGTAGAAGTTCCTTCCTCGTTGACATGGGCTTTCCTTTTATTCACTGGGCCTTCCTTTTTAAGGCACCAACATCCTCCTCATCAATGGGGGAATCCTCCTCATCAGCTAAAACATCCCCTTCATCATTAGGGGCCTTTTATTTATTGATGGGAGCCCCTTCCTTTGTGGTAGGGGTTCCTTCTCTCTTCACCAAGGCCCTTCCCCCTGTGGTCAGGGCCCCTACATCTTTATTAGCTGCCTTTTTTTAGCGGCCAACACCTCTATGTCACCTTCTTCTTCCTCTTCTTCTTCCTTTGGCAATAAAGCAAGTTCGTATTAGGCTTAGCATGTTAACTTAAAATTGATGCTACTTTATGCTATGCTACCTAGCATAGCACAATGTAGCAGGCATTAACCGAATTAGCAAAGCAACAAACATAGAGAAAAAAATTTACACTGGGTGGTTGTACCCTGCGTAGCTTGAACTGTAGTGTCTACCCCTCTTCTTCTTCTATACAGGTAGGCTTCTTAGCTAGGAAATACCTCTTTCATGGCATCTTGGTGGCAACTATCTTTGCAATGAGGCACTTCCCCTATGATACACTACATGTAGTAGCAAGGGGCGTCTCTCCCACACTGTCCTGGCCACAAAAGTTATGGGCCACCTGATCCTTATTCGTCATGGAAAATGACTTCCCAATTACTTCTAGGAAATCTTGGGCTTGGCTAGTTTGGATGACTTGGAAGATCCATTGTTTGGAAATCTGGTTATGATCTTGCATAACCCAGACTCCATTCTCACGGATCATCAAGATTTTCATGAAACATCGGAAGCAAACTATGTAAAAGCCATGATGCAAGTTGAAACGATACTCAAGCTACTTATGAAGCTTGATCATTTCAACTTGAAGGTCCTTGCAAAGATGCCTAGCCCAATTGTAATGGGCCCCCTCTTCCATGACCTCCCTTATCACCCAAGCTTTCTTAATTCCAATGATCTTTCCTTGGGAAAGTAGATAGGGAAAAGAAAGTGCACGAAATATGGGATAAATGCCTATGGCTACTCTCGACTTCACTTTTTGCATAAGGATCACCCTTTTTCCCCTTTACCACTCCTAGCCACTCCTCAATGTCCTCCTAATGGTTCACCTCCTTTTTAATTTTTGTTATTCTGAGAAGACCATCAGCAAGGACATTGAAGAGGTCTATGAGTAGTTGGTCATTGATTTTAAGGACCACCTACACACCATGCACACATGTGGAGAAGTGGTCTACCTTTTCAAAAAATGATTCAGCTAGGGCTATTATCTCAATAGCATGAATGCTCAGGTTCATGGCCAAGAATAATTCCATGAGGCCAGCATTCTAAAGGTATTTAGTAAGCAATTTTGAGGCCCTGCTACAAAGCCAACATTGGGTCTGATCCACCTCCTTGTACTTGAATTAGGTGTTGGCCTCATGATGCTCAGAGGTGATCACTTTCACCTCCTTGGACTTCCTCACCACTGTAGCAGTTTGCATAAGGAAAAAAGCAAAAAAGTTAGGAAAAAATAGAAATAGCTTAAAAATAGAAGCAACACTTAAACATGCAAGAAACTCACTATTTATCTTACTAGGTTTAAATGGAAATGGGAATGGTGTGAAATCCACCAATACATCTTCAATGGTGATCGATTTAAGGGATTCCCAATCCCCATCCAACCAATCAGACTCCTTGCATCTATCGTAGAGTTGGGAGTACCAAGTTGGGTAGCTTTTGTACTCACCACTGCATTGGCCTATCACACCCATGCACATATTCTTAGTGGAATAAAACTCTGCAGCATCATTCGTGCTAAGGCCAATGCATCCATGTCACTGTGAAGTCCATCCTTGTTGATAAAGAACCTGGTAACAAAAGCATGCTATTAACATTTTCCTAGTGTAGAAAGTATTGCATAGCGTAGCAGAATATGTTTACAGAACTCACTTGCCAGAACAATAAATGATTCTTGGTGGATTTTGAAAACAAGTTCCCATGTGGCATGTAATAAATAAAGTGTTGTACCGATGGTAGCAATTGTATTCAGGCATCTCCCAGATCCAAGCCAGATGTCTCAAATTTTTTAGACGTTGAGTGGATCCTTCTTCTTGTTTGCTTCTAATTGTTCCATCCGTCAAAAATATCAGAATACCTCGATCTGCCCTAGGAAACAAGGTTTCTATCAATACGGCTGCTACCACCTCCAACAAGTGTGATCAAATGATCATATTGAAGTGTTGGAGAAGAAATTGCAGGAAGTCATGTGCACCTTCATAGAACCAGACCACCTATTTTCCCGAAAGTGCATGGGGTGGAGGAACATTGGCCACTAGTTCGCTTAGGCAACACAAGACCCGTACAATTTCTAAGATAATTAAGATTAGCCTTAGCACCATTCTACATAACACAAATGCAAATGTTAATGTCATGTTCAAGTGGGATTCACATATTGTGTAGCAGGATTAGCAGTTAGCAGATAGTGTAGCATGATTCGCACCATGCATATAGCATAGCAAAAAAACACAAAGGCAATAGCATAGAAAAATTATCCTAGTGTAGCAACTAAGAGTTAAATACAAATCTTTTGACAAGAAAGAATTCAATGCACTACACTAGTTTTGACAAATCTTCTGCCTGAAAAAATTATTTGCATTACTTCGTGATAAACATGTGTTACGCTATCAAATCATGTGTATGGCCAAACCCTCCTGAGGGTTGCATGCTATACTATTCACATGCCGAGTCACTAAAATCACTTAAGCTTTTGTGAAAAGCTAGCCACAGTGATGGTAGTTTAGGCAACACTACATGCAACCTTAGCAAAGTGTCCATACACCCATTGCAACTGAATCGGCAACAGCGATGGTGTAATGGTAAAAATAGCAACAAAACAATATTAGAAAACATATATTGCACAACAAAAAAATCATAGAAACAAAAACAGAGAAAGCATAAGCAATAACTGTAGCATACAAAAAACAAAAGAAGAATAGCGTAGTAACTTACTAGGTCAATGGGGTCTCCTCTTACACCTGAACGCATGCCTATGACACATGTCCTAAGGTCCCCTTCACTTCATCCACCTTAGCGAGTGCTAGGTGTTTTCATTTTCTCTTGGGAGCCATTATTTCAATCACTAATTCTCTCTTTAATGCTATGCTAAATTGCCTTGCTCTTGGTTAGCACAATCGCTCTATGCTCTTAATGCATGTTCTGCGCTGGTACAGTGAAAATGACAAGTTTATTGGGGATAAACCCCTATTTATAGCTAAAATGATGAAAAATAACTTCTCATTTTCTCTCCTCGATTACTGAGAGGCATCTCGTACAACATAGCATTCCCCCATAACATGGTAGCACTATTTACAGTATGGTAGGTGGACCCAACCGAAAGCTTCAACCTACTTCAAACTAGCCATTTTCCTTCTTAAAAACAACTAGCCAAATGGTCTGCAAAGACATTAAATTAGCAGCTTCTAACTTTTGCATATAGACGGTTTGCAAAGACCCTAAACTAGCAAATTCTAACCCACAACATCTATCAAGTTAATAGTCTGCAAAGACCTTAAACAAGTAGTTCTAACACAGCTTAAATCTCATTAGCAGTCCATAATGACCTTAAACTAATACTTCGTTGTTTCACTAGAATAGCCTGTTAGTATTCCATAAATACTTTAAACTAATACTTTTAACTTGTGAATATATTTCGTTAGTGCTTTGTAAAGACCTTAAACTAGCATTTTTACACTTTTACACCCAAGTAGTTTGGTATGAATTTAAACTGGCAAGTTGCGAATTTTGGATCATATTTTATATCTATTTCAACTATTCACATCTCATTGCTACTTTACAAATGCTCATTACGCACTGTTGCTACCAACATGTATCCCTTGACTAGGCATTCATCTCATTGTGGTATGTTGAGTAAGAATGGCAATGCACCATGATCTTTCTTCACCTCTAGCCTTCATAGGTCCACACGGTGAGCTTGCAACATAACTAAACCCAAAGTCAATAGATTGGGATTCACTTGAAAAAATCACTATAGCATTCTTAGAAACATCCCTAGACTGGCACAAACATCTGGTCCAAGCCCTAGATTTAGAGACCAGGGATGTAAGTAAATACCCTCTCATTGAGATGCCTATGACAACATCTAGGGGGAAAATAAAAATGTTAAAGCTTAGATCCCTCCTAGATTCACAAGTGGATAAATATGTAGCCAAGGTACTGCAGAATAACATTGAAGTATTTGCGTGGTCTTGCAATGACATGCCAGGTTTAGATCTGAGGCTCATATAGCACAACATTATCTTATATCTGTAGATGAAAGAAATTAAGAAAAAGGCTTGCAAGATTAAACTAGAGATCACATTAGCCATATAGGATGAAATCACCAAGCTCTATCAGGCTAGTTTCATCTGGGAAATTGATTACTTAGAGTGGGTGTCAAACATCATTGTGGTTTCTAAGAAAATGGGAGGAACATGAATCTATATAGACTTCCGAGATTTGAACAAAGCCATGATCAAGGATGACTTCCCACTACAAAGTATTGATCAACTCATCGACACTATGGCTGGTCATGCTCTGTTATACTTCATGGATAGTTTCTTTAGCTACAACCAAATTTGCATCAACCTAGAGCATCATTTAACAACAACCTTTATGACCCCATGGGGTACTTTTTGTTACACTATGATGCCCTTTGTGCTCAAGAATGCCAGAGCAACTTACCAGAGAATCATAACTTACATCTTTAGTGACTACATCCTAGAAACACTAAATGACTATATGGATGACATAGCAGTCAAATCCAAAGAAGCCTCTGATCATCCCAATGATCTAGGTGTAGTCCTCAAGTGCTACCATATGCATGATTTATTCCATAACCCAAAGAAGTGTGTCTTTGGGGTGAGAACCGAATGCATGTTAGGGTTTGTAGTATTAGAGGCTAGAATACGAGTGGACCTTGACAAAGTTAAGGCCATCATTAATCTAGCACCACCTACAAACCATAAATAATTAATAGGTTGCAAGGTAGAGTGTAGTTCATCAGAAGCTTTATAGCAAAGTTGACTAATAAGTTACACCCCATAAAACATCTACTAAAGAAAGCGGTTAACTTCAAATTGACAACACAATGCCAACAAGCCTTTGATGAGCTCAAGAAAGAGCTTTTACATCTCTCAACCGTGTACCCAATGTAGAGGGATAAGCCTTTCTTAGTCTACCTTGCCACCTTAGACATGTCTATCGTGGCACTATTATGTCAGAGGTGAGACAATGTCTCTAACATTCCAGTATACTATCTAAGTCATGCATTGATAGCATATGAGAAAAAATACAATAAGGTGGAGAGAAACTACCTTTCCCTAGTCTCTACATTAAAAAAATGGAGATATTGTCTATTTCGTAGCAAGGTAAACATTGTTTGCAAGAGCAATGTACTCCAAGATATCACAAAAAATCTATATGAGAGTAGCAGAATAGCTCAGTGGAATGTCATAATGGTAGAATTCGATTTGCATTATGTGATCCAATCATCGATGAAAGGCCAAGCTATAGCTATGCAACTCATGACCTCACCCATCGACAATCAGGAAATCATAGATCCCAAATTTTCTCACAAGCATGTTAGCACTATCAATGCCATCTTGTCACATCTTGATGAAACTTTTCATTTCGATGATGCCTCAATCACGCAAGGAGGTAGTGTAGCTACCATAATTACATTCCCCTCTAGGGAAATACAACCTTTTATTTATTTATTTTCATGCCTTTTTACAAACAACATGGCAAAGTATGAAGGGTTACTCAAGGGCCTCTTAGGAGCCCAAGAATTAAGCATCCAACACTTGGCGATTTGCAGTGATTCATAACTTGTTGTGAATCAAATCACTGGGGTTTACACCTGCAAGGCTACGCACTTGCAGACCTACTATGACCTAGTGAAAATTATGCTCAAACAGTTTGTAACAACTGATATTCAACACATGCTGCTCAATGAGAACACCATAGTAGATGCCTTGGCCACCCTAGCATTGAATGTGCCACCACATGTGTTCGAATATTTTCCCACTTCAATTACCTAGTGTATAGATCCTATCACTCATATGGTACATGTAGCCTCTGTTAGTGTTGTAGATACCAAGGAGTGGTATGCCAACATTAAAGCCTACCAGCAACATGGAGAGCCTCCACACGGATTAACATCTACCCAGAGAGATGTGATCTGCAAGCATGCTCAGCAATATGTGCTCATGGGAGATAATGCCCTATGAAAATCCTCCTTTGACAAGATTTTACTGGAATGTGTAAATGAGGAGCAAGTGCAAAAGGTCGTTAATGAGGTACATGAGGCATTGTGTGGTGGACACATAGCACCTAGGGCCATGGATACAAAAATTAGATTCCTAGGGTACTACTGGCCTCACATGGAGTGTAATTATCTAGCGAAAGTTAAGACTTGTGATATGTGCCAAATATATGCAAATCTTATACATGTTTCACCTATAGAGTTACATCCAACATAGATCACGTGGCCTTTCCAGCATTGGGGACTAGACATCATAGGACCTATCACACCTAAGTCTTTCATAGGTCATAGCTTCATCATCAGCACCACTGAGTATTTTATGAAGTGGGTAGAGTCTATTCCTCTTAGGAAGACTACATCCCAGTAGGCTTTCCACTTCATCTTAGATAACATCGTGACAAGGTTCAAGCTTCCCATGACTATTGTGACTGACAACGAGCCATAGTTTAGTAGTGTGAAAAAGAAATCTCGGCATTATGTAATCATTCTTCTCATCATACTATTCATAAGAAAATGGACAGGCAGAAGCTATGAACAAGTCCATCATCAACTTTCTCAAGAAATTCTTAACAATAGCAAGAGGCGATGGCATGAGAAAATCCTCTATGTGTTGTGGGCTTACAGGACGACATGCAAGACTGAAATAGGTAAGACTCCTTAAAATATTTTTTATGGATCTACAGCGGTGTTACCTCTTGAGCTATAGGTACCTTCACTTTGAATGATCCTTTCCAACGTCATGAGTGAAGCCTAGAACAACGAGTTGAGGATCATTGACCTCGACTCAATAGAGGAGGAGCACGCACAAACACTTGGTTGCATAGACTAATATCAGAATAAGTATAGCAAAAACATCATGCAAACCTGCATCAATAGCTAGTAAATAAGGGAGAACAGTTTCTCAAAGCTATCCCTAAACATGTGAAAAAATTCTTAGCAAACTAGGAAGGTCCGTTCATGGTCACAAAATCCTATGGGAATGGGGCCTTCAAGCTAGTAGACATGGATGGCAACAAGTTTGCAAATCCCATGAATCACTCAAATCTCAATCCATACTACATATGATTCATGAACAAGATAAGAAAACATTCTCTATGATGTAAAACTAGCAAAGGTAAGCAGATATTCCACTACAATGTAAAATTGAAAAAGCTCATCCGCTTCGATGTAAAATTGGCAAAGCTCGTCTGCTACGACGTAAAACTGGAAAGGCTCATTTACCACGACATAAAACTAGAAAAGGTAGTTCTCTATCACTATAAACTAGCATAGACTATATTCCATGATGTAAAATTGGCAAAGCACATCTGCTACGATGTTAAACTGGTACAAACAGTCTGCTATGAATTTAAATTGGCCTATCCATCATCCACTATGATGATAAACTAGCGCAGCAGTCTGCTAGGACCTTAAACTAGTATTTCCACTATCCACTACAATGATAAATTAGTGCAATGGTCTACTAGGACCTTAAACTAGTGTACCACGGTCTACTGGGACCTTAAACCAATGCATTAGATGGCCTACCAAGACCTTAAATTGGGTTTCCGGCACATCCCTAGCATGCATCTACGACACTACAAGACAAGCAAGTGTGTACACTATTACTATGGGGTGGTACATTGCAGTTCCTAAATGCAATTCATGATGCTAAGAAAAGACCCTCATGAATATGTGCAATGCCACTGTCCTTGGAATCTTACTAATCCTCCAAAGATGTCGTATGACATCTTGCTAACCTTCTAGAACTACCTCCACCATGGCTCATCACCTTGGTAGTAGCTTCCCTAGTTAGCACCTACTGCTAGAGTCCCAGCAGTATTATGGCCTAGCCACAATATTGTTATCCTCCAACCCCAACCATCACCTGAGCCCAAAAAATGTCATGGACTTTATGGTTGGGCATATGGGAGGGCTTTACAAGCATCAGAAAAAATTGTAGTAAAATGGAAGAACAGCAAAATAAAAAGCTATAAAAGAGAAAAATCTCATGCAAAAAAAATAGTTGTTTCACAATGATCCTCTCTAAGCATTCCAATGAGAGCTTAAAGGTCAGAAAAATTAAAGATGAGCATCCAAAACACTCCCTCACAAGCACTTCAATGAGGAATCTTTCTAAGTCTCATCTTTACCATTTTCCTAGACCTCCTTCCCCTTTCTTAACCCTTTCCTCTTTCCTTTCATGACCAATCCAACACTCTCAAAGCATAGCTAAGAGACATCTTGATGATGATTAAGGAGCATGTGGTAGTATCTTGTCATTCGTGGTATTTCGTATTCTCTATCAACGTCTCTTGGGTCCATCCTCCAAACATCGACAAAGAGGGGCCAATGAAACACCCTAAAAATTTCAAGATCCTCTTACTTCACCAAGGTCTTGGAATTCAGGCAAGTGATTTCCACAAGTGCAATGTCACAATAGTTTTGCAGAAATGAATGCTCTAAGTTTAGACTATCTAGTCTAGCAAGTTTTTTACCTCTAGAGCTACCAAGCCTGATGGACTCTCCAACCTTCCCACCTGGACCATTCACCCAGATGACAGTGTACTTAGAAACCATGTGTGGAGTTATCGACGGTGCTTAGGCTATGTAAACTAATTTGGAAATTTTTCTAGTGAAGAGGTTTTCTACACTATGCTACACTATGTAGCGTAGCAGGCCTCAGAAGATAGTTTCTTAGGCAACCAAACTATTGCAGAACAAAGTGCTATGTTATGCTATGCTATGCAAGATAACACAACATAGAAAAATCAAAATAGAAAGGCCCAGCTTACCTTGTAATTCCAATTGCACTCGGCAAGCACTCTGGCCTCCAAAACTAGTTACCTTGTTTGACTTCAAGTCCTTCAACAAGGTCTCTTACTAGAAAGTGGTAGATTGAGCAAAAAAGTATGATTTTCTGGTTGCTATGCTATGCTATGCTACATAGCATAGCACAACATAGTGACAATGAAAGAGCAGCAAGAAATGCTTCAAGTGCAAGTTCAACAAGTTCAGAGGCTCCCCTTCACAAAAGGAAAAAGTTGCAGTTGTTAACATGATTAAAACTTCAAACAAGTATTTGCAACTTCAACACAAGTCATAGATAAAGCTTGCTACTATGCTATGCTATGCTACATAGGGTAGCACAGCATAGCAAAGATGCAAACTAAATAAAGTGCTTCCAAAGTTAACATAATGTGTGTCGGACCTTCCAACAGATGTAGTTGACTTCAAATGTAACTTTCTTTTCAAATTGGTGGCTACATTGTGCTATGCTACATAGCATAGCACAGCATAGCAGGTTGCTATGCTATGCTGACATGCTACGCTACATAGTGTAGCATAGTGTAGCAGGCTATTATGCTACTTCAATGTGCCTCATTCCTCGACCGCATTATTGGCATATTTGACTTTGGCATATCCAATTTTGACAACATAATTGTAGCATGACAAGTTCAAGATCAACTTTGCATATTCATGTAGTATGGACACATCAGCATTTCATGGGTCCAGGACACGTGCCATCTAAACTGCATCTCTCACTTGTTCTTGGCCCTATAAATACCCCGATGAGCAATGCTCAAAGGGTTGGCAAGAACTTTGTTTTTGGTTGGCAAAAAATTGTTGGGAAGGTTGGTAATTTTGGGTAATTTTGAGCATTGTTGGCATTTTTTGGCATTTTAGCAATTCAAAAGTTAGCTTTTCACTTATTGGAACTTTACACTGTTGGCTCTTAGGCTTCTACTCGAAAACATAGTGGAGGCATTTCGAGTGTTCTTCTCATTCCTGGACTCCCTGTGCCACTTCAACACTATACCACTTGTTATACATTTTTAAGTAGAGAAGAGAATCGAACCTGTGACTTTGCGGTATTATATTTTCTCATCCCAGTTACTCTATTGTTTCTATATTGTCATCACTATTCAGCATTATTTTCTTCATTATCACATTATTAATCATCAATTATATTTCACATATTTTGTGCTTACAACAACATTTACATAAGTTTAAGTTACACCAAATAAGTCCTTGTTTGATTGACCAGACCATTTAGGGAACCCCACTTCCATTTTTATCTAACATGGTCCTCACATGGATTTGAGGTTAAAACTATTCACCTGACAACCTCTTGGTGTTTCCAACCACCAATGTTTTCGGTCGCTACAACACCAAGTTTGTGCCTAGCTTGAGATGGCCTTCATGGAGTTGATTTTATGATTTATGCCCACTATCAATGCACCAATGTGGCTTTCATTGCAAGCCCCATCTAGTAGGAGAGGGTTTTTCATTGCTCATTGGTTGTGCTTGGTTGGTTCCTCCAAAATGTTAGAGGTGGGTATCCATTACGGTACCATGGTTTATAGAGATTAAGAATAAATCCATGCATATGGTAATTTGATATTTTGCTAAAAAATTTGATTTGGAAACTTGAAAGTATTCATGATAACTCGATACATATTAACATTGAGTGTGATGCATGCTAGCCTCCTTGGTTGTTTAATTTATGGGTGGAGTGGATGGATGTTGGTATTGGACCATTGTGATGGTCAAATGGATGGATCCCATGCTTTTTGGATAATTGTATGGAATTGGGTTTTTGGCATGTTTGTTGATTCTTAGTTGCATATTGATGGATAATATTAGATGTTTGTGATAGTTCTGTGTTTGGATATGCTTTGCATTGATAATTATATGACATTGGGTTTTTTTCATGTTTGTGTATTCTTAGTTCCATGTTGATGGCTAATCTTAGATGTTATAGTGGATGTATGCTTCAATATGGTTTTCATTGATTATTTTTATAGGTTTCCATTACCTACCTATCCCCTATGAGACATGTCCTTACTATAGCTAGAAGAGGATGCCAAGGTTACTCACTCAACAATAGCTAATATTTTTGTTTTATGTCTAGGTATTTTGGGCTAGGAAGAGCATGGAGTACATGTGGTACTTTGGAGATGTTCATAACACATGCTGGAATTATAATTTATATTTCAGAAGTAGATGTATATAAACCATGATTCATGTGCTTAGTCTCTTATAGTAGACTTGTATGGATTATGAATAATAATTTATCATATTTCCTTATGTAAGATGTTTGCGATGAGGTAAATATGTAATGTATTATATTATTTAATTTGAGATTTCTTTTAGTATCTTCTTATAATTTAAATCTATATTATTTGTATATATATATAATCATGTTAATATTCAAAGATATAATTTACATTTTGTTGTCATTATCTAATCTCTTCTTCATTCTTTTGATCGTGGCTTAAATGTACTTTCTTTCACTATGTTAGAATGAATTGATTTGATTACTTTACCATGACCAACCTTTGTTATCCATTCTTATCCCACATAATGCTCTTCATCCTAAGGGTAGGAAGGAGGGTTTTACATTATCTCTTGCTAATCTAGCCATCTATACATAAGATAACCATCTACTCACTAAAACCATTTTCCTTTTCTTTTGTTCTTTTCTTTGATTTAAATCTAAGCTAGTAGAAAGAAAGCTAAGTAAATTCCTTCTTTCAAGTAAGGTTCAAAAGTATATCAATTTGTTCTGATCTTGCTATTCAAGGAAAAATTAGCACTACTTAACCATGTTTCCATCATGGAATAGCATACTACCATATCCAATGTAATGGAGAAGATCCAAATTTTGATTGTAAAATTTCTCTAAGATGCAATCAAAGCATCACATACACTTGCTACCATCTAAAACTATCAAATATGTCCAACATCGAGCTAGCCACTTGAATGTTAGGGTAAGCTGAGGATAGTTAGGAAAACCTACCCTAAGACAATACTCTTCTCATATCATCCACCATAACCTTAACAACCATCTATAGGAAGAATCAACTAAGTTTTGTTGATACATCATGATCTCTATGTCATAGGAAGTAGGATAAGCACTATTCTTGGTAACTTACATTAAAGGGAAGTACATAGAATGCTTCCAAAGATAAACTCCATCACAAATCCCTTAGAAATATTAAAGTTTGTAAAATATGCATCTCTTACAAAGTTAGGAATATCTAAAAACCAAAATTGATCATACCAAATTTGTGTTTCTATCAAATTAAACAGATCCTTGCTGTGTGAGGTTTTTGCCCTAAAGTGAGTCCAACATCTAATTTGCATCATACCCATCACACATGCCAAGAAAGCTTACTAAGACAACATAGCCATACCATGTAACCACTACTTGTTATAGGAATACATAAATTTGTAGGTCTTTTCCAACATCCTATTTAATAGTAAGAACCAATAGTGAGATACTAAAGTATCCATTGTTGAAGCTATCACAAGTACTTACATTTTACCACATGTGGTCATGTTCATCATTTCATGATACACAAGCCCAAACACCTAAAGAATTTGAGGTGGACTAGGCCTCAACTATGCTAGTTTTTCTTACTTTTCTAATTTATTCTCTAAATTAGAAGTAACATCTATTAATAAATAGCCATCTAGAGGACTATGTCCTCAAGGAGTTTTGGTAAAACATTAAAGGAGTAATAATCATCAAAAATCATCTAGCCTCTACCTTCTACTATTAATTCTCATAAGGTTTATCATAGGGAAGGCTAACTAGAGGGGTTAAAAGAACTAATTAGAGAATTCCATCTAGAATAAATCTAGAATAACCAAACCAAAAGATATTTCATTGGATCACACATTACATAAGAATTTTCAAGTGCATCAACCCTACTTCATCCATTGCACCTATATTTAAATTCATGCATTTAGGCACTATAATCATTCCCTACCTCTATTATGAGTTCTAAGAGTTCTCACACTTAGGACCAAAATTCAAATAGACCCTAAACATTATATACATTTTCAATATTCATAGGAAGTACTATCATAACTTGAATCAAAAAAAAATTTGGCAATAATTGAGGACAATGCATATGAATGAAAAATAGGTAATGTTATCAAGCCAAAGATCCAATTGCAAAAATGGAACACAGTTAACACTAATATACTTGTAGAGATGTATTCACTAAAACATCTAGCATTATCAAGAGAAGTAGCACCACACACCATAACTCAAATTGAGATATGAATCCTAGGTTATGAGGACTATTTCTTAAGCACTCAAACTATATGTGGAGGATAAGAAAGTAGGTTTGGATAATTGAACTTAGTTTTGTGGGGGGGGGGGGGGGGGAAGGACAAAGTGCACACACCAAATTTAACATGGTTCCCCAACTTAGGTAATCCACAATTGAAGGATAGATCACTAGCACACCTTCAAAATTTGTTCCTCTCAAATGTGGTTTGAAGGGTACCACATCTTGTACAATCTCTAAGCTTTTCTCTAGAGTGTTGCAATGCTAAAATAACCACTCAACCCTGTAAGGTCCTACCTAACTTAGAATGTGTATTTTAGGATTTTATAACCTTTAAAATATTGAGATCTACTCTGAAGTGTTGTGGGACTATAGAACCACTCAATCCCATAGGATCTCAACAAGCTCAATCAAGATGCCTTCCCATAATAATTGCATCAACCCCATAGGGCAATAAGAGAGATCAACAATTACAAGGGATGAATTTAACTTAGTTTATTAATCCTTATACTTTGAGGCACATCACACTTTACAATGGACAAACGATAATACAATGAGGAGCAACAATGATAAACAAATGATTATACAATGATTGTACAAGACCTTGCACTTTTTCCAATGAAAATGATGTCTTCTTATAGTCACCATGTTTCCAAATCCATCTTGAAACTCATGAAATAGCTATATAATGGTAGCTAATAGTCATGAAAGATGTCTTCTTCATGCTTGAGATGTCTATCTATATTTTCCTCCATTCTAGAAAGATGTCTTTGTTTAGTGAAAGATGTCTTTCTGAAACTGGCCTATATTCTATGAAGATGTATTTTTTTTGGGAAAGGCATTTATTATTTTGTAGAAATTTCTTTACCTATGCATCCTTCAATTCTGCCAAGACATCTACTATTTCTTAGAAACATCTTTCTTTACCTTTCTTTGCATGATGAATTCTTCATTTCCTGTTCATAACCTTACACTTCAACAAACCTTCTTATCTTAATCCAAGCTTTCTTATCCTAAATACACAACAATCACATTCACAAAACAACCTTGTCTTCCATTTTTCATAACATTTTGACATACCAAAAGGTATAGAGTAGGACCTTCAAGAAAAGCCAACAATTAGAGGAACTAAAGTAACATTTATGTAAGGGTGGACCACCATTCCATGGCCTATAGCACTACTCCAAAGAGAACATCCATCCAATGGAGAATGAGCTTAGTCACAAAAACATAAGATTGATACTACACCAAGGTCATTCAAGAAACTAACATTTAAGAACTTGTCATAAATTTGTTACCACTTGGAAACCACTTGTTGCCATAGTCATGATTAGTGTATAAATGGATTGAAATTCTTGCTATGATCAACCACTGCTCATAATAGAATAAGATCACTACAAAAAAGAGGGCCTTTAAGGAAGATTCTAAGATCTAATCATATTAGAATAGCCATGATCACCAAGGACACTTACAATAGGACAAGTCATAATCTCTAAGGACATATCATTAGGACATGTGAGTATAACCAAAATATGTTAACCATTGATTATTTAAAAACACCATGATCAAGAACATGTCATAACCCCTAGAATATGATATTGACCATATGGTAGACTTAGCCATGGAGCTTTGAGAGGGTTTCATATTAGTGGATAGAGAGAATAACTTAGAAATAAGAGTTAGTAGGGATTTCATGTAACACATCATTAATAAAATACATTCATCAAGAATGATAAAAAGCTATACATAAAAAACCTCGAGGCCAAAAAATCAACTCATAATAAGTTGGGAGAACATTCCATTCATCATAAAATATCAAAGGATACTATGACACCATCTATAACAATTTTTCCTCAACATTGTCCAACATCCTACGAAACTCCCTTAAATCCAATGGACTTGGGATGAAAGACCTGAGGATCACACATCCAAGTGAGTAGTGCATCCAATTTAATAACTTGGACAAAATCATGTGATGCATCTAAATCTCTTAGATTAAGTATAAGTACCTAGGAGTACATCTATGACTTCGAATGAGGACCAATAAATTATCATATAAACAACCTTGTAGAAAACATCAATAAAACAACAATGATGGATCTATAGGAGGTGTCTCACCCCCAGATTCCTTATGATTGAGTACAAGGTTTTGTGTGGTACCACATTTGGACTATTTAATCTAGACTATCTACATACTTGCTATGATCATATTAGAATCAAGTCCCATGAAGTTCTATAAGTATGAGGTAAGATGAGAAGGATAAAGAGGAAATAATAAGGTGAAGCCCTATTATTTCTTAACACTGTTAAGCCATAATGGCTTTCCAATAATTGAGTGCCCCCAAATAGACATCTCAACATGTTCCGTGGTCCTCAAACCATGGGGAGGAGCTAGGGAAATCACTAACCATTATACCTTAAACACATTTATGCTTTCTTTCAAAAATTGCCTTGCTACATCATTTCCCACATCATGTTTATAAGCCATCATGTACATTCATGTCATATCACTTATGCTATGATGGATTGTCATGGTTATGAACTCAAATCATGCTTTTATTTTTTGGATAAATGTAGCTATGAAACTAGCTTCAATGTGATATTTTATATTAGCATATTTCTTTGTTTGGTTACTTTTATTCTAAATTCAAAAATCAACCTAAAAGAATTATATATATTATTATGTCAATTTGAGGTAGTAAGAATTTTGACAACAAGGTGAGGGCATTAGTAGTAAGGGTTTTAGCATTTAGGATTTCTACCATGAAGGTTTAAACATTTATTTTATTTGAGGTAGAAATATGACCTGTAGTTAGAGGTAGGTTAGATTGATTGATTTTTTATGAGGGTTTGTTACCAAAGAGATTGAATTTTTTGCCAAGGAAATTTGGAAACTTTATCATGGCATCATCATAAAGAATAGGAAAAAAAAATCTCTAACTACTCTCAAAGAAATTCTAGTTGAACAATGGAAGCATATGGTTAGAAATTTTGTATAATGGAAACATATGGTTAGCAAAATTATATTTTTGGATGAAATTCATGAACAAAACATAAAAAATTTTTAAAGGTAAAGAGCCCTAGAAGAGAAGATTGAGGAAAAAAAGGAGACAAATGTTGCTCCAAAGGATAATAAAAAGATTTTTCTGAAATTAACAAAACTTGAAGCTAATGTAGAGGAAAATATAAATGAATCTAAACTTGAAGGAAAAAAGAAAAAGATGGATTTTGCAATTGTATAAACTTTAAAAGAGCAAGACAAAAAAAGGGAAAATTTTACTATTAATAAGATTGAACCATTAGAATATATAATATTTTTTCATCTTCTCATTTATAATGGCCTTAAAATATTTCCTTAATCATTATCATTTAATTTCATAGTATCATAAGGTAACTCGTGCATTTACTTGCTCTTATGTTATGAAGATATTCAATTTATTATGGAGTCGAAAGTTGAAGAAGATTTAGTTGTCTTTTCAACATCATGTAGAGTTATTGTTGCAAACTCAAATTTTTTTCTTAGTTAACAAAACATAAAAATAGAAAATAATTTCAATAAAAAATTACCCTAGAAGTCAAGGAAAAATATATGGATGCAATACATAGTTAATGGACTATTGAAAAACATAAGAAGCATAAATAAATTTTTCTTACAACAACTAAGCAAATTATGCATTCACAACAACAAGGTATTTAAAAGACTTGGTTTGATGAGGATTGTGTGTAGGCTAGATAGAATATTAAGAATTTAAATAAGA
>MNCI01036913.1:717563-732810 GCA_015680685.1 Gnetum montanum
AAAAATATAGTTATGCTTACATAAAATTGGCCTCCCTTCAAATTTGATTACAGAAACTTAAAAATTGTAGGAAAAAGTGATTATTAAAATTACAAATAGCAATTTAGAGAAAAAATTTCAATTCCAAAGAAAAATTGGAGTTAAAAAAGGTTGTCCACTTTCTCCAAGTCTCTTTGAAATATTTATTGATAAATTATAGGATTGGTTATGTAATAAGAAAGATAGTCATGCTATCAAAATTAGATGCCAAGTAGTGAATCTTCTTTTATATGTAGAAGATGCTACCCTAATCTCTAGTACTGTAAAAGGTATACAAAATATGTCGTAAATTTTAAAAAATTATTGTTTCTTATTTAGTCCTTAAGTGAATGTAGTTAAAACCAAATTAATAACTTGGGAAACCAAAAATACCTATTATAACTTCCATTTTGGAGGTAACAATGTCCAAATAGTAGTTTCTTTTGGATATTTGGATCTCATTTATACAAACAATTACATATTGGGTAAGTGCATAAAAAATATCAAGAGGTTTTAAGGCTTTGTATGCTTTCAGAAACAAGTGTAAGGGTTTAGAACTCTAGGCATAAAAGGTTAGAAACTAGAGATTATAGCTATCATCTATCCTACTGTATTGTATGAATTTGTTGTTTAGAGACCTAGACTTAGTGCTAAACTTTGGAAAGATATGGAATAAGTGCAAAGACCTCTTCTTGATGATTTAAATCTAAAGAAGGAAACACCTTAATTAATGTTATTATATGCATGTGATTTATTAACTTTATAAGTAGAAGCCTTATGCTAATTTATTATATACATTCATAGCTTGTATATCTCAAAGTAAGACAAATTTTCTAAAATAGTTCTAGAGGATTAATGAGATTGTGGTTGGTATTTTCAGGGAAGGAAATGGTTAAAAAATAAAATATGTTTTGGAAGGACATGTAGTAAAATCTTAACCATATTCACCAACTAGTCAACTCCAAGGTTTTCATATAGATGTGGTCTAATGTAGAAGAAAAAAAATAATTTTATTTATATCACATTAGATCTAATAAACTAGATGCAAAAGATAAATATCTTTCAAATCCTATTCTAATCAAGTATTAGAATTATATTAGAAAACCTCACTTAAGTTTTTATTATCTCAAAATTGAAAATGGATGATGGATTCAACTCCCTCAAGAAGAGCACATTTGTAAGTTGTGTAAGTTGGGAGTCCTTAAAGATGAGTTACCTGTGTTTCTTCTTTATGCTATGACTACACATTTGAGACAACATCATAATATTATAGCAAAAAAAAATTAGGATTTATTTTTTTTGTCCCTATTGGTGCTTGGTCAATTTGTAGAGTCTATCTTTATTTCTCATGAAAATGTAATATCTTTCCAAAAATCGTATGAGTCTTGTGTTGTAATAAAGCTTCAATTTGAACTTCAATATTTTCAATTAATTAGTTACCTACTTATATTAGGAAGATATTTATGTCTCTTTACATAATCATGTCTCTTGCTTACATGAGTAAGAGATCTACATTTTTTTAAAATAATCATGTAAGAGATGAGAAAATACTTAAAAATAATAGCTTTCAATAAATCATCTTGCTAGCCTGAAAACCAATATGAAAAAACTCTTTAATAACTTTAAGAAATTTATTTCAAAAATTTTAAATACTTAAAAATTGATTTTAGCTTTGATATGTAGATGCTATTTTTTGGTGACTATTTGGGATGCAACTACCAACGAGTGTCGTCGAATAGGATTTAGGTGCTTTCTAGTCTTCTAGCAACACCAAGGACCAGATACCTACAAATAGACTCAGTAGTTAATGTGAGTATGTGTGTGTGCTATTGTGGTGTGCGGTTGTTAAACATGAAAAGATTGGGTTGTGTGTAAAACTACAAATGACTTATTTTAAAGAGATTCAGCCAACTTTGCAAAGTACTGTGAGTTGTTGAGAGTTCCTATTTTGTTTAATTGCCTAGTCTATGCATTCCTTATAATACCTACTTGTAATAAATAATTTTTTGCAAAAACATTTAAGCACAACTCTGTGAATCTACTTCTAGTTTTACACAGAGAAAGAGATAGTTCCATAAGAAAACTAGAAATAGACTAAAATTCAATGGAAATAGACAGAAGAGAAAAAGAAAGTAGATTTGTGTAAAAATATCAAATTATTAAACAAGGTAAAATGATACTAATTGTTAAAACTTCCAAGGCTTAAATAAGAAATTTCTTCAAGACAATCCTACTATGCTACCCAAAAATTTGTTGTGTAAACTATCATGTACCAGACCCTCTTTTGGCTGAATAATGGATGTCAACAATTTCATTCAATAGAACCTTCAAAAGACTTGACAATTTTTGATTGAAATACCATGGAGATTTACTTTAAAGATAAAAGAAGCTATTTTGGTCATATCAAAATACCAAAGATTTTTTTAACCCTCTTGACTATTGAATCCTTTAACAGCTTGACTACATGCAGAGGCTCTCTTACAAAAATCTCAATAGAGGTTCTTATATATTGCATGATAATAAAATTTACTACTAAAATTTTCTTAAGGCTTTTAAACACAAGTGCTTCTATGGAAAAATTTTAATAGAAATTTTCTATTATGCAACAAGAACATTAAGAGCAATCTAAAAATCCCAAAATTACTTGCCAAGCATGATACTATCTAAACCACTAGCTAAAGAATCTAAATAAAATAAAAAATAATAATAAGCATAACTCACAGGACTATGACAAAGAGGCTAAAAAGTTATCTTTAGCATGTCATCTTACAAGCAATCTTCCACAATTTCTTCTTTACAATGCTCTTCCCAAGACCCAAAGTGTGTCTCCAAGTGAGAGCTAGTAATGTGTGATATTTTCCCTTAAGCCTTGAAGCCTTTTTATAGGGTTCAAATGTAGTTAAATATTCCAAAATATCTTTTCTATCTTCTCTCCCAATTAAGGAAGTTATAACTTTCCCAACAAGTTAGGAAGTTGTAACTTACACATAAAGTTAGGAAAAAATCATGCTAACGTTGGCATGTGTAAATATTACAAATATTGCTTTAATAACCTATAAAAAATAAATCCAATATACCCTAAGAGATTCATACAATTGTCATATTTTATCTAGTATTTTAATTTCCCACCATGTATAAAACCTTAGTAATTCACTTGGGATAATTAAATTAAGGCTAGGTCTTTAACGAGCGCTCCATACCATTATTTCATGTGAGGAATTGCTGAAATTTTTATTTTGCCACCGGACCATATGAAATTGAAATGTTATGACTTTAATTCCATGCATTCGGATTTTGTATTTGTCTTCCATGATGATAGTTTCTTCTAAATAAAATGCAACTCTGATTTATCAGCATCGGCTAAAACATCTCCTAGTTCTACTGATTCAGTTGTGCAACTATCATACTATATCTCCATGTCTCTGTGACTGCACTTGATGGATTGGTAATGGCGAAGAAGAATGTGTTGGCGTCAGGCACTGCTACTATTTTTGGTAATTTCTAATTGCAGGTTCCAAGAGCAAATGATACATGTGGTTTACATTTATAACCATCTAAAATCTTTGCACTGAGTTCCTAGTAGTGATGTTGTTTCTATTTTCGTCATTGTTGGTGTAATGAACTTCATCCATTTCTACCTGTATTGCTCAAGGCACTTTTGGCTGTGGTAGAGCCCTGGGCAAGTAAGCACAAAATTTGCTGAGTTACTTGAAACAACGTAGATGCCGGTAGGGTTTGGTGGCACAATGATATGATCACGCCTTAGCCATATGGTGTGGACCTCCATTGAGAACAAGAACTTGCAATGTAGAACAAGAGCTCGCTGATGTAGCGGCAGTGGTGGTCATCATTTCTCGTGACCTGCTATCAGGGATATTGTGGATTTAGACCTCCACTAACGAGCACCAGGATGTTGGGAAAGCATTTCCAGATGCCAATTCCCTCATTGCCACCATTTCTAGGGTTTCTGAAGGCATGACTAAAATTTTTTGGTGAGCGGGGTGAAGTGTCTAACATCCTAAATATGCATAGAATCCCTGACATAGCCATATAGGAAGAAGATAGAATATGAGGACGATGAAGCTGATAGAGCCGTTAGTTACAATTGCTATTCCAGTTTTTTACATCTTCGTTCTTACATTAATTTCCTATTTAATCAGTGCAGATATAAACTTGATGGCTGTGTGGTAGTCTTCTGAGCATGGAATTCTATTACAACCATGAAATTTTAGATGATTCATGGGAGAAATTACTTTACCCTACACTGGACTACCAAATTTGCATTGCTACAGAGATATGCTTTCCCAAAATGAAATGGATACAAAACCAATTTTACTTGGGGTGCTTTTTGATTTACTACATATTCATATCCTATATATGATGCATATAAAAATTGGACTTCCTCCATAATCCCGTTAGACTTTGGTTATGGAAAGTAGGCATTGAGATTATTAGGATATTCATCCGTAAATCCCAATGTATCATAGTATATTTATATATCTATATTGCTACCCTGTGAAATGCAATGCTCAGAGATTTATAAGCTTACTATAGGAATGTTGCTCCTATATTCTTTTTCTTAAATTAAAAGAATGCTATTGTTAGCTTATTCTTTTCCTCTCAAACTGAAATTTTTGCCACTTCTCCAAAAACTCTGAAAGAATTTTATCATGCCTACCTATTCCATGAAATGGCCAAAATGTGACAACACTATTCATTTAAGAAAATAAATCAGAAATCAGATAAATTCAACAAATATTGCACTATTTAAAGTATTAAATTAATTGAAATCGAGAATAAAACTTGCATTAATCAATGATATCTAATTTCACCTATCCTTAAACAAAGATACAAATATACAAAATTCATAGGATTTTAACCATTAAATACAAATACTCTTATTAAATGCTTAGTTAATGCAACATCAATTTCATGAGAGATGCAAAATGTATCTATAGTTTTTTATTTTTAATAAAAATTTATATTACTAGTTAACATAATCTCCATAATTGTTCTGGAACAAGAACATAATTCTTCCACAGCCATTTCACATCAAGAAGAATATTTTTTTAAAAAAATGCTCATTGATAGTTCAATCATTTGAAAAAAATATTTAGTTTTCATCATTAAGCATTGATTATGGTATTACATGACATTGCATCACACAACATGATAGGTATATGATCACCTTCAAACATTTTAATGTGGTATAGGCCTATATACAAAAGAAATGACTTAGCATAGGAATTTAATGGTGATGTTAAATTGATCATATGGGAACTTAATAATTAGGTAGTAATTTAAATTGTGCCTTAGTAGGTGTATAACATAATTATTTCTAAGTTTAGTAACTTACTTTTAATAATCAAATGGTCATTTTTAATAATTTAAACTTTTATTTTCCTTGGATGATAGGATTAGGCAATTAGACATATTCATCTATATCAAATTCCTTAGATAAAGATCCATAACAGATACAACAAAACCTAGGCTAGTAACCCCTAGTTTGTAATAATTACATCATTAGAATCAATGTCCTAATAGAGGGAAGAAGATCATTAAGAGTTGAGGGAATGAAGCCAAACTTTTATCCAAGGAATCAACTAGTTGAAGGATCAATTGGTGAATTAACAGTAGGATGAGGACTTAAATCAACTCAACAAGAAGTAATAAATATTTGACAAATATCAACAATCATGAAGAATTGTAGCCTTGTCTTAACAAGGCAACTAATATACATGAGAATGAGTTGAGAAAGAATTCATAAATATCTAGGAAGCTTGCAACATACAATGTGCTTATGAGAATCCTAGCCAATGAAAGGCAACATTGTACATGTATACCTTGGGCCTTGCATTAACACAATTACTGATACCAATGAATTTTGGTATAAATGTAAATTTTAAATGTAGATGTTATTCATATATAAGAAGTCATACCATGGGAATTTCCCTACGAATTTTAAATTGATCTAAGAATATAAAGGAATCTATAAGAAAAAAGGAACTTACAATGGTTCTCCTTTAAACCATAATATTAGTCTACTACTGGAATCACAACATGGATGATTATGTTATCTTCAAAAAAGAAGTTCTGTTCAATTTAGGAACAAGGTTTCAAGGAAAATGAGAAGATATAATTTTCAGAATTCTAGAGCTCCAACTATGAGGAAGAAAGAATGGTTAACATTTTAGGAAAGTCATGATGCATTGGCATTGGTATTGAAGACGCAGTCATTAGAAATGTTGGTATGTGCTATAAACATACATTTGATTACTAACCCAACACATTCAAATGTATTCCTATCTTGTACTAGTTTTGACCTAGTACCTAGCATTCATCCTTTGTGGGGATTTTAATATCAAACTAAGTAGTGGTGTCCATCAAATTTTAAATCTAAATATGAAAAAGATTCTTTAGAAAAGGAGCATTGAATTCAAAAATATGTTTCCATTAATTCATCATGCCATCCCATTGGCTAATGGATATTCTAGCTACTTCAACTCATTAGGAGACAAGTCAAATTTTTGAAAATAGAATGAGATTATGCTCATGGATAGTATTCATCAAGAGCCTAAGTTTACTAATTATACTACCATAATTATTGAAAACAAGACAAAATTATTCTTTGTAGAGACATTGAATTATATTTAGTCTGTCCCTTGATTCTTCTAAGTTACCAAGCTTTTGTACATTCAACTCCATGTTCGCATGATCTTTAAGTTACTAGTATAAATATTTTATGTCAAACCCCTTAAAGATTCCTTTAACAAATATACCCATTATTACAATGTTCCCTTTCATTAAAGGTCTTGTTACAATAATTACCTCTCCTTGTTATGGAATGAAACTATTTAGGAATGGACACATGACAAACTAACCCCATTAGCTTTTGTACATTCTCAAATGAATTTACATTAGGAATGTTGAAAAAAGTCATTAAAAGTATTAACCATTTGTTGCAAAATTTCTATTGAATTCAAAATTCATACAACAGATTCAACATATAGTAAGAGTCTAAATGGATCACTTCTAGCTATAATTACAAATTAAGTTATTATTTTGTGTCCATTCTTCAAGTTCATTAATAAAAAGCCCAAATAGAGTATGGAAAAGAGGATATCCTTATTTTAAATCAAAAAACCATTAAATAAAATTATTTCTTGTTTATTTGTAAATTTAATGCATACCTCTTTATAAAATTCTTTAATGGTGGATAATCATATACCAAGAACTCCTAAATTTTTCAAGTACTTTCATAACATTTCGTACATTACCAAATCATAGGCCTTAGAAAAGCCCATAAAACATATAAATGTTTTATGTATAAATCATTTTTCTATCAATACAATATTTTAAAGTAATGAGATGGTTTTTTGTAGAATCTTGCTACCCAAATCCTACTTGGAAAATTACATGTACTTTATTTTCTTTAATTCATCTTCCAAACATAGATTTTAGAATAGTGCTTAAAATATTGAAAAACATATTACTCATTACTATTATTCTATAATTATTTATATTTTTTAGTTATTTTTTTAAAGTATAATTAAGTTGTTAATGACATTATCTTGTTAACTCCAGCTAGAGAGATAAATTTAACATTTTCTAACAATGAGGTGTTAGCTTAGTGGTAAGACTCTTGATTTGAAAGGTCTAGGTTATGATTTTTATTTTGGTGAGTAATGTTAAGGTATATATCTTAGGGTATACCTACATTGCAATTATTTCAAGATTTAAACAACCCCTCTCTAAATTTAACTTCTTTTAGATAGCATTAGATACTAATGGAACTTCTATTTAAGCATTTCTTCATGTAAGTTATTTAAATCAATAACATTTTTCAATGTTAGTATTTTCATCTCCTAAATTTTTTCATCAAAGAAAATGAATAGTGTATTATCATTATTATGATACTCTTACACTCTATCATTGCAATGAAATAAAGCTTGATAAAATTTTTCAATATCTTTGAGAGAGAAAACATAGTTTGTTTTGATCTTACATTAAATTAAATGTCAAAAAATTTTGAAATATTTCTTTATCATTTTTAATAAACTAGTCTATCTTTGTCCAATAAATTTTTTGGTCTTAGTCTAAATGAAATTTTTATGTTACTTAATAATCTATGGTGACTTCTAAGTATTTAATAAAATTAAAGTTATCATGCATTCTTCATCAAACCATTCTTCATCATTAGTATGTTGGTTTTGGCCTTTAAAAATATCGAGGGTAGTTATAATTAGGATTTTTTTTAAGACTCAAATTTGATACTCAAATCTTCTAAATTTCATTTTCAAAATTCTCCTTTATTTTGATAGTTATTTTTAAGAGCTTTTTCCTTATGAAAGAATTAATATGTTGTGTATCTTTTAATAAGATGAAATATAAAGGATAGTGATAAAATTTAATTATTTCTTCATCTATGTCAAAATAGTTGATATTACTAGTATTTTCTAAGTTTGAAAGAAGAACATCAATACTAGAGCTACCTTCTAGTTCTACAAAAGTAAAGCCATTTAATTTTGGATATTTATTGATGCTATTTAAAACCAATAGATCTAGTCCTTGTTCCTAATCTAACAACTATTTTTCTTTTTGATTGACTTTTTTATCTTTAAAGTACCAATTTCATTTTTCACATTTCTCATATTCTAAAAATTCATGAAGATTCTATTAACTAATAGGCATATGATCAAAACTAATGCTAGCATTAAAGTCATCACATAGAAGCATTTTTTCTTTCTAAGAAAAACTAGCAACATTTATGTCAAGGAATTGAAAAGGAAAATCTCTTGATAAACATTCATGTTCATAGAAAGTAGCTTCTCTAGATGCAAAGTAACCAAAGGCTAAAAATAAAAAATAGTTTTTCTATCATATTTTTAGCTTAACATATTGACTTTATTTATCTAACATTTCAAATTGAACTTGTTGATAAAGAGAATCTCAAATCAAAATAGTTAAATCTCTAAATGCTCTTTCAATATCTATATTTTTTATATAAAGAAAAGATAAAATAGAAACATATGGAACAAAAAAATTCTGAAGAGTCTTTAGATTTCTACATCTCAAAAATATCAACAGTATTAAATTTGCTTAAAAATGATTTATATATGATACCTTTAGTTTATTTACTATTGATATATCATTGTTTAACATTTTACATTTTAGACCTAGTAGATCTTCTTTGTGAAGATTTTTAAATATTTAGTTTTGATAATTATTGCATTGCCTTTTTGCATTTAAAAATGCTACAAAACCTTCTACTCTCATTTCTTTCACTTTTCTTCATTTTACAAATATTTTTTGCAAGTTTCTTTAAGTGGCTATGATATTCTTAAACATTAGATCTATTATCTCTATCATAAAATTTGATAACAATATGCCAAGGTTTACTATTTTTAGGCTAACAATGAATTGCATCTTTTATTTTAAGTGCACATTGTTTCTTTTATCACCATTGTTACTTCTAAACTAAGTCTTCATTCTCTTTTTCCTCTATCAAAGCAAAATGGATATTAAGGTCATTATCCTTTCTTTCCTTATTTCCATTCAGAATTTTACAAATAGCCACATCCATGTGACTTCTTCTACTAATTTTTTCAAGTTGCTTCTTTGTTTAATATGCTTGAATAATAACTTTCAATGTAGGAATTTTAGTTTTCATACATTTTTTAGCAATTTATTTTAGCTACTCATCTTTTGTATTTGTTTTGGTCCTAGCATCCCAAATAGTAAACTTGAATTATAATGCAATGATTTTCTAACAAATCTCATCCACTTACAATGGTAAATTTTTTAATTTTACCAATATTTCCTCATACATTGGAATCTTGATTGCTCTACTTTTTCATTAGCTTTTACAACTTAAACCATTTAAGGCTTTTTTTATTTGTATCCCATTTTGAAATTTTGAAATTGGAGTGGTTATTTTTGTACTTGCACAGATATGATCATTGGAAACCTTCTTCTAGAATCCATTTAAAGTTACTCATAATGTATAGAAAAAACCATCACCTCAATGCACAACGCACTCATGATAAGAAAAATCAATATAATATTGATGTAATGATGTCAAATTAGTTGAGAAAGATTAAGCTTCCATTACTTTAGAATTTTAACAATAAGATGGGTTCAAATTCCAAGAGAAGAAAGAACCTATCATTTATGCAATCAAACAGAAATTGAAGATGGGCATCACATATTATTGAAATGTATTGTTCTTGATCAAAGTCCAAATAAATGAAAAATTATAGTTAATAGTTTAATTTAGTGTTTAGAAATAACACCAAAGAAACATGGTAACTTTATTGATGAAATATTTACTACACATACTATATATATTTCTTCTATCCAATAGATCCTAAGGATCTCTACACATAATAAAAAGCATTTTAGTTTCATAATGTATTAGTCATCATGTATAAGCACTTATGTAATATTTATAATTCAAACCTACATTTCACATTTACACTAGGGCAGATTATGGGTAAACCAAGGTGTAGGGCTTTTACCCAACTAGCAAAGGAGATTTGTAAGAGTCACATTTTATAAGGCCATTAAATTTTGTAGGGTGAACTAAAGGGAATTGAAATTAAAGATGGTTTTGAAATGTCATTGGAGTTTTGCACCTTTAGTTATAAAGAATGAAACAATGTAATATTATGATTATCAAAGAAATAGTTTTCTTATTTTTCTAAATAATGATCAAAGTGGACATGTGGTTGAATGTGCTTATCCCTAATGGAATTGTTCCTAAATTAGAATGCATATGCATGTTCATTATGCTAGCTTATTTATCTTCAGTGATCATAAGGAGTCATACTTACCTGTTTAAATTAAAATTGTATTCTTTGTCCTTAGACTAATGTTGTGGCCAACCTCACCCATGCTATCGCATGGGGCCATGATTAATAAAACTATCCTATAAAATCATATACGGTTTTACCAAGAAATGTGTGAGGATGTGGACTGACGTGTGAGAAAGTGAACCAACATATGGAGAGGTGGATCAATATGTGAGAAGGTGGACCGATGTGTGAGGAGGTGAAATGTCACTAGTAGGCATCTATAAAGTAGACAACAAAGAAAATGGCAAGGGGACATGGGGAGCAAGGGCCTGATTAACAAATCAGGCTCTCTTCTCAAATAGTTGCATCTCTCTACATGAAGCACATGCAAATGGTTAGGGGGGTCTCCAAGGGCTAAGAAATCAATAGGCAACAATTTTCTCTCTCTCTCGCTCTTCTCTTATTTTTCTTGGGGCAACAACAACGCAACTGACATGCATGGATGGTGTGCATGGTAGGTAGGTTCTACAATCCTATTTCCTTATTTTTGGCAATAGATCAATGATAGTCAATAGTGGTAGAGCTTCATGGATGATAGTCAGCAATCTTAGTAGAAAACCAAGAGGTGACAGTTTTCTTTTCCCTTTTCATGGTAGATCTACGACAACTGTAGACATAGTATTGAACATAGTAATGCATATACTAACACATATCAAAAATATTTAGTAGCTAGTTCTCTCTCAATCTCTCTATTATAGTGTTACAACAGTAGACAATAGTAGTTGCAAGTGTGGGTTCTATAGTTTTATTCTATTTTTTGTGGGTGGTGCATCTGTAGTAGGGTTATCTAAACAAGGACAAATTTCCCTCTCTTGTGTTGATAATGGGGCACATTTTTTCTATGTTCAAAGATGCATCAGTGGGCCCCTTCATCCAACCTCTTCTCTCTCTCTCTCCCTCTTCAACGATGGTCAAGGTTTTCCTACACAACAATGGTCACTCCTGATAGTGACAAACCAGTGGCAACAACAAAGGACCGAAAAAAGATTATTTATTTTAGTTACCTATTTTATTTTTGAATTTTAAGAATATTTTTTTTATTTCTCAATTTTCCAGTTTAATTTAATATTTTGCAACATCAAATGACCCTTTTCAACTAAGACTATTTTCAAGTTTCCATATCCAGATGAGAGGCACCATAGGCAATAGTCTCCTAAACCAAGTTTTTCTCTCAGTTTGGCACAACCAAAATTTATGAATCAACAAATAGCATGCATATATGCATGTTTGTTATGCTAGCTTATGCATCTTCAATGACCATCAATATTTATGCTTAAGTATTTAAATTGGAATTGTCTCCTTTGTCCCTAAACTCACATGCATATGCATGTTCATTATGCTAATTTATGCATCTTCAATGATCATCAAAAGTCATGCTTACATGTTTAAATTGGAATTGTCTCCTCTATCCTTGAACTTGTATGCATATGCACATTAATTATGCTAGCTTATGCATCTTAATAAAGAGACATTATTACATGTTTAAATAAAATTAAAAACAATTTCAATTTCATCTACATAGATAGAATAATGTTTTTAGCCTTTTGATCATCTAGATATTTCACATGTTTTGTGTGATTTTGTGTGAGACATAGACCTGTTAAAGTTGGAATGCATGAGCAAACATGCCCGCCAATTAATGATACATGAACAACATATTAAAATCATTAAATATATGGCTTAACCTTACTAATTTTTTTAAGGTTTTCTTACACCTGCGTAGTAGAGCAAACCTATAGCTCATGCTTTGCTCCTAATCACTTTCAAGATAATAGCTTCAAAAAACTTCTTGAGGTTTAGCTTTTCATCCTTCAACATAGACAAGGATTCCAGATATCCAAATTTTTTATGTATTTGTAAGCTTGAAAACGTTTTTATATCATGAAGATTCAATGAATCCAAATTTTTTGCGTATCTAACGGCTTCAAAATGTTTTTATATCATTTAAGGTTTCATGAAAAGCACTCAATAATTGTCCAAAATAAACCTTTCAAAAAACACTGAATAAATCTCTCCCATTTTCTTATTTAATAATCTAACAAGTGCATGAAGAGCAATGGGCATGTTATCCATCCAAGACTCAGAAATAGAGGTACCCCCTCATATTATAAGCAACTGTTTTTTCCTAGTGCAATTGAGTAACGATTAGAAACTTGGAAAAATCCTTCAGTCAACATGAGAAATGAGTGGAAAAACTCGGTAGCTAGAATGATTCAGAAAAAAATTCAAAAATATATTAAAATAAAACATATTTCAAAATCTTTAAAAATCTCTTGAATATCCAAACTAGTTGATGCATTAAAAAAAGCTTTTAAATGACTATTAGATGCTCCATGTGACTTTACCAGCTTAAGGTTAGCTGCGAAATCTAATGTAAGCAAAATTAGCATGCAAGTAGATGATGCTTAAATAAAAGGTCTGCAATAAAGTTGTAAATTATGCATGCTATAGTAATTAAAATAAAGAAACAAAATGAAAAGAGTTGCAATATGTTATAGGATTGTTGCAATGTAAAGTGCAATACAACTACAACTAAGAACCATAATCTGCAGTATCAATAACCAAGACCTTTTGCAACACTAATAAGTAAGTAAGACCCTCAAAATAGATACAATGCCAATAAAATAAATAGAGTAGCAAACTAGTAACAAGTGAACACAAGTGTTTTCAATTTGCAATGGGATCATATTGTTATATTAACGTTGTTTTCTTCTATTTAATTATTTTTCTAATTTTATATTTCAAATTTTATTTTATTTTTCTAAATTAAATTTAACTAGAAAAATTACACAATAAATTTCCCACAATAAAAAGGGTCACATGCAAATCAAAGTGACTAGTTAGCAAAGTCACATTCATGATTAATTGTGGAATCTAAACTATATGCCACCAGTCTCGACAATGTAATTATAATAGTAACCAAGCACTAGCCCTAACAATGTAATTATAATAGTGATGTAGCACTGCCACCTTCATCTCATATAAATATTTAATATTGAGACTTTTGTGATTGGAAAAATGTTAAGCGTCACCTAATGTTTGTCTTATGTATAGGAGAATTAATGGGGTCTCTATAAAATTGGATATAAAATAGTGAATAAGGAGGTCACTCCCTATAGATTTTAATGAAATTTCTCTTTACAACAATTCCAATGACATCATAATTATTTATGATTAATACTTTGTTGTCATTGTCATTAGCTTAGCTTTGTTTTGACAAAATGGGGTTTACTACTTGAGTTCTTTTCTACCATTTACCTATTGGAAAAGTTAGATTTTTGTTTCTTTGTAGTTTTTCAAATCATCTTCGATAGTTTTTTTTAAAATTTTTTTTATCTTTCTTTCAATTTTTGCTTATAAGCTCATTGTCTCATCTACGTTGCACATACGCAAACTATCTATCCCACCATCCTTGTAAATTATTTGAAATAGATGTGACTCCAAGTCTACTTGCCAATTTTAATTGGTCTCGCCAGTTAGGTCTTGATTATTGACACATTTGTAATTAAAAATATGCTAAGAATCACTTATCCAATTAGCTTTGCTATAGAATCTGTAACTTTTGTTTAAGTGTCTTATGTATAAGAGAATTGAAGGGGTTTAACTGTCTTATGTATAAGAGAATTGAATGGGTTTCTACAAAAATCATGGGTAACATTGCCACATCATGGATTATGTAACAATCATAGAGGTGACATAACTAGTGGTGGTGAAGAACATGATGGGAGATATGTTTGGGCATTATGAGAGTTACATGTAGGCGTGGGATGGTGGTGCTAGGAGTTACATGCAATAGTGGTAGATGTGGGATATGGACATTTAGATTGATGCAGAAGTGGCTATAAAAGGTGGTAGTCTACAATTGACAAATTATCATTGGCCTCCCCCTCTCCCTCTAGTAGATGGAAACAAGGGATCTTAGTCTATCTAGTACATAGAACCACGATGTTGAATGATGGGATAGCCTTCCCTCTCTCTAGCAAGGCATGTGGCAGTGGAAATCATGACATGGGTAGAAGGATCGAGGCTCTCTCTCTCTCTCTCTCTATGGAATAGGGATAGATCTTTGATCCTTTCTCTCTTCGGCAGTAGGCAGCAACCAGCAAGCAACACATAGTAGGTTCTCCAAGTGATCATCATGATAGGGGCATAGATGTATGAGAGCAAGTGGCAGCCTCTCTGAACAAGAGGTAGATAACACATGTGAGCTAAGGGAGTGATGCATGTGGCATGTCAGTGAATCATTAGTAACATGTGGCTAACAATGCATGTGCATCACAAGTATGTCTAAGGCTCTAATAGTAGTTAGTGGTGGGGTTCTCTTGTTCTCTCTTCCAATGACAATAATGGTGGTAGCCATTGGTGTGCAGTAGGAG
>MNCI01036913.1:732854-785905 GCA_015680685.1 Gnetum montanum
CCTAATAGAAAACAAACAAGAGAATTACAATCATGTATCTATTTTTATAATCTTGATCATCAAAAAATTGTTAAAAGGTAGTTTGACAAGAGATATGTAGGTAAATTCTTTAAAATAGGAGATCTAGTGATTAAGAGAGACAGAGCATCTAGTCAAAAAAATCCTCAAAGTAGATTCTTTCCTATGTGGTCAAGCCCATTCCAAATTATAGACATCATTGGCCCCAATGTGTACAAAATTTCTAATTTTCAAGAACATAGGTTACATAGGAATTTTGATGTATTTTATTTGAAGCATTTCTACTTAGGTGCCACATGTGGACACCTAGTACATTCTTAGTTGCATGTTTTCTTTCCCTTTTCCATGCATTTCATTTATATATAGCTGCATTTGCATGTTTTCTTTGCATTTCCATCATCTCTTTCTTAGTGCATTGATTTTGGTTTTAAATTTTAATATTATTTTAATAACCATTATGGTTGTTTGAGTTACTAGGCATTGGATCATCATAACACCATTGAAAAATAATGCAATTATAATGCTTTATATATCCTATTACTATTACATGAAATCTCCTATATATTGTATATTTAAATAATGCTATGATTCTTCCTAGTCAATTTTAAGGTTTTAGTTTTATTAGTTATGTTAGATTATGAAGAACATGATTTATGCTAACTTATCATATAATCATCATGATCATGTGAGTGTAGGATATGTGATGTTGGAGAATGGTTAGCCATAATTACCAAGTGACCTTGAAAAATCCCATTTTCCCTTTCCTAAGTAGTAGCCTAGAAGTGTGATGATCCTTGGCTATAACACCCTATTGAAGTTTGTTCATCTTAACTTGAGAACCCTTAGCCACCTAGGAGACCTACTATGATGTCATCAAATTTTAATTAAAGGCACATACATGAGGGTTGAACTGCACCATGGGCAAAGTTCTAAAAGGACTATGTTCTTTGGTAGTGTAGCTAATCAACTAGACTCATGTTGGAATTCCTACCTTAAGAATGAAGTACACCATGAGCAAAGTTTCCTAAGAAAAAGAGAGACAAAATAAAAGGAATGAGGACCATGTTCATTGGCAATGTAGTAAGTTCTTGAGTGTGATAGGTTCTAATAGAAATATGCACCCTAGTGTATTATCTTAAAATTCAAAAAAAAAAAGAGAAAAGCAAATAATCCCTTTCTAAATTTCAAGAAGAAAAAAGAAAAAAATCCCAAGGAAAACTCTAAATGTTGTACCTAGCCACGATCTAACATAAGCTTATCCTCCTCATTAAGTTTGGCATAAGTCTCATGCTTAAATTAGTCCACATACTTTTGACTTTTACCTTGTGAAAAGATTGGGAATGCAATCTTAGTTTTATATATATATAGTTAAAGTTATGATTTTTAAAAACTATATGTTTTAGTCTTAATTAAATAAGATGATGTGGCAAGGATGGCCCATGTCTAGTTCTCTCATGATTATATGGTTATTTTTAATCATATTTTGATTATTATAGTTTACTTTCAAATTTAAGTTTATCTATTTTGTGATGTTTTTGATCATCTATCTCCTTTTTAAAATTTTAATGGTTTTGTTGCTCCTTGCACTTGCATGCAATTTTTAGTTTCGGGGCTAAATGTTGATGCCAACATCGCCCATGCTAGGCATAGGGCCATGATTAAGTCTAATCCCTTTAGTAGGGTTTCATGATTTGAATAAAGGTGCTTTCAATGAAATATATCATGAAACTTTTAAATTATTGTCACCCATCAACACATACATGATATTTTTATCAATAGGCTTGCAATGAATTTGTCATAACTTTTGAGAGCAATGCATAATATAACTTGTGGAAATATTATTTGTAGTAAACTTAGGATCATATGAAAAATAAGGATTTTAAAATACTATCTCATTATTATGGCTTAACATAAATTAACTCTCAAACTAGTACTATGTTAATTGTGATGAACACTAATTCTGAAACTAATATGATTCTGTGAGCTTAGTATAAGAGATGAAATTGTGATGAACACTAATTTTGAAACTAATATGTTATTTATGTAGCACTCAAAAGAAAGAATGTTAATTTGTAAAAGCACATCTTGGAGCCTGATTCATAATGGCAAGCTTGTGATGATAGTTATGTTGCTATGTCATGGGTTACGTAACAGCTGTAGAGGTGACATAACTGATGGTGGTGGAGAACATGGTGGGATTTATGTCCAGGTGTTATGATATTTATGTGTAGGATTGGGATGATGGTGCTAGGAGTTATGTGTGGTAGTGGTAGACATCAAACGTGGGCATTTAAACTAGCACAGGAGAAACTATAAAAGGTGAAGGTCTACGATTGATGAAGCATCATCTACCTTTTCCTCTCTCACCAACAAATGGAAATAGTGGATTTTGATCTCTCTAGAATACAAAACCATGATGGTGTATGATCAAGTAGCCTCCCCTCTCTCTAGCAAGGTGTGTGATGGTGGAGATCATGACTTGGCCAAAAAGATCAAAGCTCTTTCTCTCTCTATGGAACATGGATAGATCTTAGGTCCTTTCTCTCTTCAATAGTAGGTAATAATCAATATGCAACACACAACAAGTTCTCCAAGAGATCACCATGATAGGTGGGTGACTATACGAGACCATGCAATAATCTCTCTAAACCAGAGGTAGACAATGCTCACAAGATATAGGAGCGACATGCATCGCACATCAGCACATCAACAACAACATGTGGCTAATAGCCTATGTGTATGGTAGGCACATCAAAGGCTCTGATAGTAGTTAGCAATGGGGTTCTATTTTTTCCTCTCCCAATAATGATAATGGTGACAGCCAATGGTGCATAATTTTTGGCGACCATTTGGGATGCGACCGCCAATGAGTGTCCTCGAACAGGATTTAGATGCTTGCTGGTCTCTGGCAATACCAAGGCCCAGATACCTCTAAATAGACTCAGAAGCTAATGTGAGTATGTTTGTGTGCTATTTTGAAAAATGAGATGGTTGGATTGTGTATGAAACTATAAATGACTTATCTCAAAGAGATTCAGCCAACTTTGCTAAGTACTATGAGTTGTTGAGAGTTCCTATTTTGTTCAATTTCCTAGACTATGTGGTCCTTATAATACCTACTTGTAACAAATAAATTTTTGCAAAAACATTTGAGCACAACTCTAGGAATCTACTTCTAATTTTTCCCAAAGAAAGAGATAGTTCCACAAGAAAACTAGAAATAGAGTAAGATTCAATGGAAATAGAAAGAAGAGAAAAAGAAAGCAGATTTGTGTAAAGATCTCAAATGTTTAAACAAGGTAAAATGATACAAGTAAAAACTTCGTAATAAATCTACCCAAATTCAATAACTACAAATTTTTTAAACTTTCAAGGCTCAAATAAGCAATTTCTTCAAGACAATCCTACTGTGCTACTAAGAAAAAATTGTTGTGTAAACTATAATGTACCAAACTCTATTTTGGCTAGATAATGGATGTCAACAATTTCATTCAATAGAACCTTGAAAAAAATTGACAATTTATGATTGAAATACCACCAAGATTCACTTTAAAGATAAAAGAAACTATTCTGGGCCTATCAAAATACCAAAGATTTTCTAAACCCTCTTGACTATTGAATCGTTCAACGGCTTGACTACATGTAGAGACTCTCTTACAATAATCTAAATAGTAGTTCTTATACATTGCACAATAATAAAATTCACTACTAAAATTCTCTTAAGGCTTTCAAAAACAAGCTCTTCTATGGCAAAATTTTAATAGAAATTTTCTATCATGCAACAAGAAAAATAAGAGCAATCTAAAAATCCCAAAATTACTTGCCAAGTATGATACTATCTAAACCACTAGCTAAAAAATTTAAACAGAATAAAAAAAATAAGCATAACTCACAAGAGTATGACAAAGAGGCTAAAATGTTTTCTATAACAAGTCATCTTACAAGCAATCTTTCACAATGTCTTCTTTACAAATGCTCTTTCTAGAGACTCCTTACATTCTTCCAAGGCCTCCTTCTTTCTTAAGACTTTTTCCTTCTTCTTTTTTTTTAGCTAGACTCCACCCACTTCTTATAACCCTTGAAGCCTTTTTATAAGGTCTCATAGGTAGTTAGATATCAAAAAATATATTAGGTAACTTCTTTCCCAAGTAAGGAAGTTATAACTCTCCCAACAACTTAGGAAGTTATAACTTATACATGAAGTTAGGAGAAAATCATGCTAACATTGGCATGTGTCTTTATAAATATTTATTTCATAAGAAGTCACAACCTATATAATAATTTTAGGAAATAAATCCAAGATCTCTATCTTGTTTAATTGATTTAACCTTAGTCCAAGATCAAGTTTCTCAAACACCATGATGGTCATTGCAATAAGTGCTCCATACAATTGTCATTTTATTTTTCTTGCATGTTAGAAAATATGCTAAAACTATTTTTAGCCACCAAACCATATGAAATTGAAACTTTATTTTGTTACTTCGATTTCACATGTTCAGGTTTTATTCTTGCTTTCAGCAATGACAATTTTCTTCAGAATAAACCATAATCATGATTCCTTAGCTAAACAATCTCCCGATTGGTTTGATACTGAGCTCAGAAAATAAGTCCCTACAACCGATCTCTTGGTGACATCCACGATCCTCTGTATCTTCCATAGAAGAAATTTCATTCCACTGATTCAGTTGTGCACCTATCTCACTATGTCTTCGCGTCTCTATAGCCGCACTTGATGGATTGGTAATGATGACGATGGATGTGTTGGCATCGGGTGTTGCTATCTTTAAAATTTTTTTTTCCAGGTTCATCATTGAAAGAATCTAGATGTCAAAACATTTTCATTATGTGCCAAGATTTTTCTTATGGTTTATGTTTAATATTTCACGTCTTCTCATTGCTTTTTCTCATATCTTGCATTTGAAACAAAATAGAAACCCTGCTACGTTTTTCTTTTTGCATGTAGACTCCATTCTCTGGACATTGCGGATCATTGAAGGAGATCTTATTTCTCTTTGATTCCAGCAGAAAATGATAAATGGGATTTGGGGTTGCAACTGCCTAAAATATTTGCCCCAGATTGAAAATTATTCTACAATCAATGGATCAAGCCCTATTGTTGCTCTCCTCTATGCAACTCGAAACTCAATGCCTAGATTCATGCACAGACCTTGAAAATATAGATTCCATGAGCATGTTGTTCTCTTTATTAGCCTTTATCAAGATGTTTTCAAAATCAAAGCTAATGGAGTTCACAGGCCAAGTGTTCAACGAAATGCCTGAGCGAGATGTAATGAACTAGACCAGCATGATTGCAGAGTATGGTCATCATGGTAATGATAACTCCAGTGATGATGGGCACTAGCGTGACCCTTGGATGATCCTATTTCTATCATTTTTGCTACTACTACTGAGAGATTTTGGGTTTGGTGGAGTTTTTTTGAAGATCTCGAGAGGCGTTGCGCTGAGTTCGAAATCAGCACCAAGAAGGCCAAAAATCCAAGTGCAAATTCAATGGATCCTGGAGGTTTAAGGATTCTAGGACACAATAAAACATGGTCGAGTGAAATCCTTGCATAATTTTGTGGTTTTCATCTAGTGGTGGTTTTACGTAGGCTTTCAGTGCACCTTGGGAGCACCTTCAACTTTTCGTGCTTCTTTTGGATCAGCATTTTGAGCAACATTAATGGTGTTGATGTAGAGAAATGGCTACGGTGGCAAAGTTATGATGATGATGATGATGGCAAACAATGTGCTTAAAGAAGGTGAGGCTTATGCCAGCAACTATGACCTAGACATTTCCCTCTCCTACATTGATACCAAACTGCACAATTGTTTGCAAAATTTTTACAAGGACTTTGAAGATGAATTGTTAGCAGAAAAATTGGGGGCAAAATTTGGAGGTTATGGTCCCATTTTTCCAACCCATCAATGATCACCATCATGCTTACTTCAACCAAGGGCCCAAGCCCCGCATACAAGCAATAATGCTTCACAAACTCCTAATGAGTTATTATGTGAGAAATTGCAGAATGGTGTTCAAGGACTAGATTCAAAAGCATTTTCTTTATCAGTTGGATCAAATGCTACTGCACCAGTAGGAAACCATTTAAAAGTTTCTGCTAGAATTCTTACCACTTCTCTAACTATGAATAAGAGAGTACTAAAAACTAGAAAAATCTTTAATCAATTTTATCATGCCAACCTATTCCATGAAATAGCCAAAATGTGCCAACATTTTTTCCCCTATAAAAGGCTTAAAGAAATTTATGTAAGCCCCATTTTAAAACTGAACTATACTTGAAGCTTACTTGAACTTTTTGCAACTGAAAAGATAAATCCTTTTGGAGAAAAATTACCATCAAACATATGTTTTGGTGGTCTAAAAACCTCATTCCTAAAAAAATAAACAAATTGTATATTATAAAATCCTTATTCATGAACTATTCTTGAGATGGGAAGAGAATGGTGAGGGTTACTTTGGTAGGAATCCTCATATCTCTAACCTTCTCATAAGCAATATCTAAAGTGATGAATGATGTTCTATTATTTTCTGGCTTGCTAGAGCTTTCAACTTAATCTTCTTAAGCTTTTTCTTTAGTAATCCTCTCATTTTCTTTCTCAGATGATTTCGTATTTTCTTCCCAATTGGGTCCTTATTCTTTTTCTTGGGACACAAAGGCTTCTTCTTATGAATCTTCATTGATTGGTTCTTTCTCCCTTTCCTCTTTTTAGGTGCAATTTTGATATTGTCCCTAAACATTTGATTCTGTTTCCAAACCTCCTGTGAGGAATGAAAATTTCTCAACCAACCAAGCCATGAAAGAACATTCTTTAGGTGCTCTACGTGCTCTAGCTTTCAAGTGAACCTTTAACACATGTTCTGGGCAACATCCCATCACACAAGGAATGAAAGGCTTCCTCATTATTCTTCCAAAATCCATCTTCTCTTCCAAATTAGCTCTCTTCTCACTTTCTTTACTCAACTTGAATTGGAAAATGAAGAAATCCTAGGCAACCCAATCCTCTTTCTATAGTAGCTAGAAATTTAAAATTCCCTCCAAGAGTCTTCAACCAATTTTCCCTCTTTTTGCACATTCTAACCACTTGTCAAAATCGTCACTTAATTGAGATAACTTCCCACTAAGTGGTTAATTAATCACCTCTTCCACTTGTCACACTTGTAGGAATTAAATTATTAAACTATTTTCTAATTTAAATAAATTTTCTCATAAATATATTTATTATTATAATATACTATCTACTTATCGAACTATATACCAATAGCATAATTAAACATAATAATTAATACTATACTCCTAGTAATATTATATCTAATAGTATATACATATATTACTTTGTGTAAGGATATCTTCAAGCTATATGCAATTGTCAAAAATAATGTTTTATTTGCAAAACATTATATGGAAATTGCAATTCCATGTCATCCAAAGTTGATAATTTGTAAGTATCCTCTCTAACAATTGCTTTGTAATTTGAAATGGACCAATCCACATCGATGTAAATTTATTTGGTTTCTTCATATTCCATAATAGGATAAGGTCCCCTATCTTGAAAGTTCTTCTCAGAGATTTCCTATCAAACCATATTTTAACTTGAGAGGTATTTTGTAATAGATTATCTCTTGCTTTATCTACTTCAACTTCTCTTTTAATAAGCAAAGTCATGAAACTTCTATCTTTATCATTTTTTTCACTATATCTTTGTATAAATTTAGAAGCTAAGCTTACAATCTCATTTGTAATTCCTACTGGAAAACCATAAACTAAGTTATATGGTGATGTACCAATAGCTCTCTTGAATCTAATTTGATCTGACCATAACGCAATTGTAGATAATTGATCCAATTTCCAGGATTCCCATTCATCGATTTCTTAATATAAGTGATAAGCTTTTTATTGGTGGATTCTACTAGGCTATTTCCTTAAAGATAATAGTTTTCTGAGGAAAATAAGAAAATAAAATTTTTTGATGCCCATTTGATAAACTCTTCAGATTTGAAGGCAGGTCCATTGTCTGACACTAACACTTCAGGTAGACCAAATCTACTTGGAATTTGGTCTTCTAGAAACTTAATCACATCTGATGCTAAACTTTCTCTTAGAGCCTTTGCTTTAGACCATTTAGTGAAATAATCAGTAGCTGTGAGAATAAACTTATGTCTAGCTCTTGAACAAGTAATTGTATCAATAAAATCCAAACCCCATTGCTAAAATGGTCTATCTGCAACTACTGGTTTTAAAGGGGCTTTAGCCTTTTTAATATTGGGCCCATGAATTTGACATTTATATCATTTTTGAATCTTTGAACTAATGTCTTGATACATGGAAGGCTAGTAATATCCATATCGAAGTATATGTTGCATAGTTGACTTAGCGGATTCATAAAATAAATTCAAATGATCATGAAATTGTCCTAAAATGAAACTAATTTGATCATTATGAACACATTCCAATAAAACCCTCCAAAAATCCTTTCTAAATAATATACCATCTTTAACAACGAATCTTCGTGCTTTTTTGAAGAAAGATCTCTTTTGACTTGCTGTTAAATTATTTGGGATTTTTCTTGTATTAAGAAATTTGAGAATTTCATCACACCAATTCTCTTCATGGATGTCAAGTGTACGTACTTCATTTTCTCTGGCCATTAACTTGGCTAATCCCATTCCCTTAATTTTTTTTCATATTTCCAATGAAAATCTGAAACTTTGCAACTTTATAAGCCATTTTCTTTTTTTTAATCCAATCTCATTTTGGGCTAGGAATCGCTTGATTGCAAGTTCAATTAGCATAATGTGGACTAATAAACTTTCCAAATAATATTTAAAATGCTGAAGTGCTTTGATGACTGCAAATTCTTGTTTCTCTAAGTTTGAATAATTTAATTCTAAAATTTTCAACTGATACCCAAAATATCCAATTGGTTCATCTTGACCTTCATCATTTGTTCGTGTTAAAACGACCCCAAAAATATTCTTTAAGCCTAGGCTTCACCAAATATGGAGCCTCTTGTATAGGATTTTTAATTTTTGATAAAGATCTCTCTGATTCTGGTGTTTTCTCTACTTGGATGTCCTTTTTTAGCATATGGTTCAAATGTTTGGTAATTTTAGTAAACCCAGGGATGAAGTTTTTCACAAAGTTTATCTTCCCAAAGAAAGATCTAAGATATTTCTTACTTGTGGATGCTCAATATTTTGTACTGGTTGAATTCAAAAATTATCTATGGAAATTCCTTCTTAACATATCATAAGGCCTAATAAGCTTCCAGATTTAACCCCAAAGATACACTTCTTAGGATTTAATAAAATACCAAAATCATGACATCTGTCGAAAACTTGCTGGAGATGATTAATATGTTCTTTTTTTTTCTTTTTTCTTTTTGAGAATACTATAATATCATCGATATAAACCACCACAAATTTGCCTAATAAATCCTTAAATGCTAAATCCATTACTCTTTGGAAAGTAGTTCCAGCATTTGACAATCTAAATGGCATTCTTTGGTAAGTGAAAGTTCCCCATTTGGTGATAAATGTTGTTTTGTATCTATCATTCTTATCTACCATGATTTGATTATAACCTAATAAACCATCTATGAAAGAATATACTTGACAACCTAAGACTTTAATCAGCATCTCATCAATTCTTGGAAGTGGATACTTATCATTTTTTGAGGTATCATTCATATTTCTAAAGTCTACAAAGAGCCTTATATCATCATTTTTATTTGTAGCTAGAACAAGGTTAGCAAGCCATGTTAAATATTGTACTTGATATATTATTTTTGCTTGTAAAAAATTCATGATTTTGGCTTCCATAGCTGCTTAAAATTTGGATTAAATTTCCTTTGTTTTTGCTTGACTATTTTACAACCTTCTATTAAAGGAATTTTATGTGTCATCGCATCTGGTCTAAAAACTTTAAGATCATCATAAGATCAAGGAAAATTATCCAAATTATTTCTTAGACATGATAACAAGTTTTTCTTGAAACTAAAATCTCTTTCCTTTGTAACATTCAACATCTTTAGTATCTTGTATAATCCAAAATTCACTACCTCAAAAGCTTGACTATCAGAGTTTTGTATATCCTTTCTAGTAAATAAATTTTTCTTGAACTCATGTTCCAAGTCAATCATCCTTTTTGGAATGAAATTAGCTTTGGATTTTGATGACGTTTCAGGTATCACTTGACCCTCAAATTCTTTTTTTTTTTTTCATAAATCTTAGTACTTGATCATCATCTTCAAATACTTGTAAATGTCTTATATTATGTAGTACTAATGACTGATGTTCTTCTTCAATCATTACATCTTTGTAAATTTCTATTATTTGCATATCTAATGCTAAAGCTGCCTTTGCCAAATCATCTTCTATAAGATTCTCTACTCTGTTTATATGCTCTTATTGGTGACCGTTTGGGACACGATCGCCAATGAGTGTCCTCGAACAGGATTTAGGTGCTTACTAGTCTCTGGCAACACCACGGCCCGAATACCTCCAAATTGACTTAGTAGTTAATGTGAGTATGTGTGTGTGCTATTGCTGTCTGCGGTTATGAAATATGAAACGATTGCATTATGTGTAAACTACAAATGACTTATCTTAAAGTGATTCAGCCAACTTTGCCAAGTACTATGAGTTTTTGAGAGTTCCTATTTTGTTTAATTGCCTAGTCTACGCAGTCCTTATAATACCTACTTGTAAAAAATAAAATTTTGTAAAAACATTTGAGCACAACTTCGTGAATCTACTTCTAATTTTCCCCAAAGAAAGAGATAGTTCCATAAGAAAACTAGAAATAGAGCAAGATTCGATGGAAATAGATAGAAAAGAAAGTAGATTTGTGTAGACCTCAAATGATTAGACAAGGTAAAATGACATGAGTAAACACTTCACAATAAAGTTATCCCAAATTCAATAACTATGAATTGTTCAAACTCTCAATGCTTAAATAAGCAATTTTTTCAAGACAATCCTACTATGTTACCAAAAAATTGTTGCGTAAACTATCATGTACGAGACTCCATTTTGGCTAGATAATGGATTTCAACAATTGCATTCAATAGAACCTTCAAAATACTTGAATATTTCTGATTGAAATACCATGGGGATTCACTTTAAAGATAAAAAGAAGCTATTCTGGTCCCATCAAAATACCAAAAAAATTTTGAACCCTCTTGACTATTGAATCATTCAACAGCATGACTACAAGTAAAAGCTCTCTTACAATGATCTCAATAGCAATTCTTGTACGTTGCAGAATAATAAAATTTACTACTAAAATTCTCTTAAGGCTTTTAAACCCAAGTGCTTTTATGGAAAAATTTTAACAAAAATTTTCTATCAGGTAACAAGAACAATAAGAGCAATATAAAAATCCCAAAATTACTTGCCAAGGATGATACTATCTAAACCACTAGCTAAAAAATTTAAACAAAATAAAAAATAATAAGCATAACTCACAACACTATGACAAAGAGGCTAAAATCTTTTCTTTAGCAAGCCATCTTACAAGAAAGCTTTCACAATGTGTGACCCCAAGTGTGTGATCTTGAGTCTTTCCAATGTGTGTTGTATCTTCCCCCCTTAACCCCTGAAGCCTTTTTATAGGGTTCAAAGGTAGTTAGGTAAGTTACAACTATTTTGGAAGGTTATAACCACCATAGAGATAAAAAAGCTACAGTGGACAAGTGTCCTATTTAGTTGCCAAGTGGTCACCATGGAGACAAAAAATTTGTAGTTGACAAGTGGCCTTCCAAGTGTCTTCATGGTAATCAAAATTAAAATTAATTATAAATATCATAGTTGTAACTATCATAGGAAGTTACAACTTACATAGGAATAAAAGGGATAATAGCCAAATGTCCCCTTTATATAGGATGTTACACAAATATCCCATAACTTTCTTTTCCTTTTTAAATCATAAAATATTTTGTTTAAATAATAGTAATAGAGATAGTAACCATGGAGTTGATGCATACATGGATGGGTTAATATAAAAATTTATATGTACATGTGTAATATTTGTCCATCTTTCTAATGCTTAGGACCCATGATTTTCTTCCTACCTGCCATCAACCTCTGTCTATCCAAATCATCTATGAGTTGAAGGATTTGAACCTACAAAATGCATTAAAATGAAATGCTATTCCATGGAAGTTATATCCAATAACAATTCCGACATAAACAATGGGACCTCCACATATTGATTCAGAAATTTTACTAAAATAATTCCTGCTAAAAACATGGTGAATCCCATCTTAGATTTTTCTGTTTTTGCCATAGTCCATGGATTAATTTCTCTCAACATCTTCCACATGGTGTTGAAAAATAGAAACCCTAAATATTGGTACAGTTGTGTATCCATTGAATGTATTCTTGAAAGAGGCACTGATCGTATTCCAAAGCGTGCAGTATTTTGAAACTAGGATGAGCCAATCGTCTCTTAGCACAATTTTTGTCACCATTTCACCTATCTACGTAGGAATGACCATTGTTAGACTAGGGAAACCAGATGTGGGTTTAGGCAACATAAAAACACTTTGTGGGCACCATGGGAAGGTGCAGGGCAGGGCCTACACTGAATACCTATGATAATCAGAGAGTAGAACGTGACAGTTTTTCCTGATCTAGTCTACACGCAAGCCATAAGGTCCCATCTAGCTAGAGAAATCAGAATTGCATACTTTTGAATGGGAATCAGCTTCACATAGTTGTATCACCTCAAATTCACATTCAATGCTAAGAATCTATCGTTGTATCTTGTTGTAGGAAATTGCAGCTACTTGATGAAGAAATCTGCACTGAAATTGAAATGCCCATGCCTCAACCTACGAAGCTTGAATGGGAACTCATCATTATGGCTATGTGTGCTGAATGGAAAACCCATTGGAAAATAATCGTCGATGAAAAAGTTCTCTATAATGTCTATCTAGATACCTTTATATGGAATACATCATGTCTTCCATGAATTCTTCATCCAAGTCATCGCTAAAGTTTCTAGGGTTCCTACCATGGCTATGAATATCTGATTCGCATTCCTCCATGAATCCATCATTGCAAAAAGGGCAACGTAGGTCTCTGTTGTAGCCGTGTGGCCCACGAATAGAACGATGGTGCTGGTAGCAGTACCAAATCTACCTATGTATGCACATGGCACTGCAAATAGCATCCATGAGTCCAACCAAAGCCAGATCGACAAGCGAGCCCCACTTTGCCCTATAGAAATTCAAACCTAGAAACCTCCATGCCCTCTGCAATTTCACAACTGTTAGTTTCTTTAACATGCAAATTCTCCACTGGAAATGTTAGCATTGGATAGGGAAAGTATATACAGTTTCATTACTCCACAAATTTTCACAACTCTAGACATACATTTTGGAATCCAATGCCACATTATGTTCAAACTCTTCAGTGACCTTAGCAGGCAAGATGTTTTGTGCATATGTAAATGAAGACACACAGATATTGAAAACTTTCACCAATATTCTAATGGTATACTTCATACAAACATTTGTTCATGCCAATCTCTAAACTATTAATATGAAAAATATATTTATACTTTATTTGCAAACTCCTCAAAATATTTTCTACCATAAAGGATCATGCTATACATAGCATCCCACTTCTTGGTGCCCTCTTTATAATTACTCTGAACATTTTTTCATGCTATTTCAAAATCATCCTCAAAAAATTTTCAAGTTTCATATTCCTTGCAATGAATCTTTTCAAACATCAAAAATAAGGATATTTTTCTTTTATCATTCTTTACGCAATTTTCTAAAGGCAAAAAAAATAAATCATTTGTATCCAGCTGATCAATCCCTAAAAGTATTTCTAACACTAAAGATTCCTTGCTTGTCAATTCAATCACCATTGGCACATTATTCCTTGTAACCTTATATTCATTGTCTTTCATATGTGCATCATTATTTCCACCAATAATATTATGGTCTCTCTAATATGCATGCCTTTCCTCCTTAAGGGCTCTATGCAAGAAATTCTTTAGTTGATGATGTAGACAACCAATGATGTTGCTTTGAGGACAATACTCTAGTATACCTAATCCACATCATAGCATGCTCCAAATAAGAGTTAGAAAGACCTCTAGAATATCCACAAAAGAGATGGGCTAGAAGACGGTGAACATCTTTAGTAAGGATAAGTAATGATCAAAGAATTCTATAGACTTGAGCCACATAAAATTTCCAACCTAGTGAATTTTGAGAACCAAAATCATATGCTTGTTTCCCATGCTAAGTATCAGTTCGATTGATAATCTAAAGAACTAAAATTAGGGAGAATAAATGCATCTCATCTCATCCAATATTTTTAACGAGTGACAGGAATCAATACCTTTGAAACCTACATCTTTCCATTTCAATAGTTCTATTGAAATATTTTGAAGGTTTCAATCATCTCATATCTCTGTTTCATGAAATGGCCAAATGTTCCAACAGCTCTATTCAGCAATATAAAAACTGATCTAACATTTTACAAGAAAGTTTCTTATAATATCTTAAGAATGAGCTCTTTACTACATAGTTACCCTTTACTTGTTCACAAACTAATCTTGAGTCTCCTTTTATAGTGATTACTTTGATCTTTCTGTCTAGAGCTATTCTTATACCAATACATAAAGCTTCATACTCAGCTTTGTTGTTAGTACAAGGGAAAGATAGATGATTTTCCTTGAGAATTTCAAGTGAATCATTCTTGAATATAACTATACTAACTCCTGCACCTTTTGAATTACATAAACCATCAAAGTATAACTCCCATTTATCCTCATTCTTTGAGTGTTCTTTTTCAGAACTATAATTTTCTTAGAGTGTACAAATTTTGTTTTCAACACCTCCTTTTTCAACCATTTTACTTTTTTCATTTGAAGTAATGTTATCAATCATCAAAGGTTCACTATAGATGTATATTTGATTTGGTTCTCCTTTCCAAGGTAGCCACATATGAGAATAATCTATTGATATGTAACCTGAGAAATTCTTGCTCCAACTTTTACTCAATAAGAGACTATGCGAATCTGGTATATCTGCTACTTGAATAGTTACTCTACTTCTAACACGAGGTTCAGAATAAATTTCCAATAGGAAATTTGGTAATTGACCCACAATCTTCACTCTACTTTTATCCACTTGAACAATCTTTTTATTTGATTTTTCAGGAATCAAACCAAGTTTCTTACATATAAACAATGGCATTATAGTAGATGTAGCTCCAAAATCAATCAAAAAATTGTGTAAGTATTTATCCTTTAATTTCATTGTCAAAAGTAAAGGAGGAGCTTCCTTATCAGGAATACAATCATATAAGGTATTTAATTTCTCATCATTATTAGACACATAACTTAACTCTGATTTTCTAACTCTCCTTTTACTTTTAATGGACTCTAAAGCCTTTCTTTGCTGATCTCCTATTTGAAGCAACTGATAAAATCTAATATTGGCCTTGACATGTTTAACATCTTTAATCAAATCACTCTCCATCACCAATAAATCTTGGTTTCTTTATCCATTTATTAAAAGACTTATTTGAAGTGCTTTGCTCTACTTGATTTTTTTACCTTTATTCTTATCTCTTCTATTTGGCTCAAAAGCTTTTATCTTAGTAGGTGGATTAGTAATAGCATTTGAGGGTCTAGAAGTATTTAATATTTCTTTTTATTGGAGACTATATCCATTTTTCTCATTATTATTACATTCTTCATCTGAAGACATATCTTCTTCAAAACTTGATAGAGAAGAAGTATCACTAGATCCATTGCTAGAAGATTTACTTGCATAATTAACACTAGATAACTCATTATTAGATTCAATATCAAGAAATTTAGACTCAATTAGGTCACTTTCATCCTCATCTTCTGCTAACTTAGTGTCTTGATGTTTATGCTTTCTATTTTTCCTTTCTTCCTTGATATTAACTCGTGCCAAGGATTTTTCAAGCTTCACTATTTTGTTAGACATATCTCTCATTAATTGTCCCTTTTCATATTCTACTCTTTCATGTTCTTGCTCTATCTTAACATAAGATGGACCTGGTAAAGCTTTAAATTGAGAAAAATATTGCGTCGGATTCATAACTCTTTCTTCTCTTTTTTGAATTGCAATATTTTCTTCCGGATTCAAGTTCAATTGTTTTTCTAACTGTATAGCTTCACTAAAGTAGTCATTTAGAGTAGTTAACTTTGGTGTTCTCCTTAACCAAATTAAAATGTTGGGGTTGACTGCCTTAAGATAAGTTTCTTTAAGCATTTCTTCTGATGGTCTATATTCTCTTTGAAAGAGTCCACAAATTTGTTGAAACTTGATGTTAAATTCTCTAATTGATTCTTTAAGTACTTGCTTAGCTTTAATCACCCCATAGTATAGTTGTTGTTGATCTAATTGATTACCAAACTAGGCTAAGAAAATATTCTTCATGTCATCCCAACTTGTAATACTATTACTAGGTAAGTTCGAATACCAAATCTGAGCCATATCCTTTACATTTGATACAAACAACTTACAAGCTTGATCTTGATGTTCAATATTTGCATGAGCTAAAGCTAACTCAAACATGTGAAAATATTCTTTCACTGAATAAGCTTTTCTAAGAATGAAAGGCTCAACAAAATATTTGTAAACTACCTTAGGAATATCATTATAATTTTGAAATTGTAATGGTGTAACTCTTTTCTAAGGATTTTCCATCATATTCCTTTGGATAATTGAACTCTTATACTTTCTAGATCTTCTCTTATGCATCAATAAACCAGATATAATGGGTGATCTTCTTGATCTTCTAATTTTCACTCCACTACTTGTTCAAAATTCAAAAACTTTCTTTTGTTCTTATTTTGATGAATAATCAATCTTAGAATCAAGAATATCTTTTGAAACTTTTAAATTTTCCAAACTATCAATCTTCTTGGTCATGAACTGAAAATAGTATTTAATTTCTTAAGCCTTTCTAGTAACAAAGAATGGTTGATGTGTTAAAATTATAAGGCTTATGAACCTAAAGGCTAAATTTTCAGTCGTCGTTCTAGCGTCAAAAGAACTGTTGGCGATCGTTTGGGATGCGACTGCCAACGAGTGTCCACGAATAGGATTTAGGTGCTTGCTGGTCTCTAGCAACACCAAGGCCCAGATACCTCCAAATAGAATTAGTAGTTAATGTGATCATTTGTGTGTGTTTTTGTGAAAAATTAGATGGTTGGGTTGTGTGTCAAACTATAAATGACTTATCTTACAGAGATTCAACCAACTTTGCTAAGTACTGTGAGTTGTTGAGAGTTCCTATTTTATTCAATTACCTAGTCTATGCGGTCCTTATAATACCTACTTGTAACAAATAAATTTTTGCAAAAAAATTTAATCACAACTCTACGAATCTACTTCTAATTTTCCCTAGAGAAAGAGATAGTTCTACAAGAAAACTAGAAATAAAGCGAGATTTAATGCAAATAGAAAGAAGAGAAAAAGAAAGTAGATTTGTATAAAGATCTCAAATGTTTAAACAAGGTAAAATGATACAAATAAACACTTCACAATAAAGCCATCCCAAATTTGATAACTACAAATTTTTTAAACTTTCAAGGCTCAAATAAGCAATTTCTTCAAGACAATCCTACTATGCTACCAAAAAAAATTGCTGCGTAAACTATCACGTACCAGTCTCTATTTTGGCTAGATAATGGATGTCAACAATTTCATTCAACAAAAACTTGAAAAGAATTAATAATTTATGATTGAAATAACACAAAGATTCACTTTAAAGATAAAATAAGCTATTATGGTCCTATCAAAATACCAAAGATTTTCTGAATCATCTTGATTATTGAATCATTCAACGGCTTGACTGTATGCATAGGCTCTCTCACAACAATCTCAATAGCAATTCTTATACATTGCATAATAATAAAATTCACTACTAAAATGTTCTTAAGGCTTTCAAACACAAGCTCTTCTATGCCAACATTTTAATAGAAATTTTCTATCATGCAATAAGAACAATAAGAGAAATCTAAAAATCCCAAAATTACTTGACAAGCATGATACTATCTAAACCACTAGCTAAACAATTTAAATAGAATAAAAAAAAAGCATAACTCGCAATATTATGACAAAGATGCTGAAATGGTATCTTTAACAAGTCATCTTGCAACTAATCTCCTGGCCATGTCCACAATCCTTCATATTTTCCATAGAAGAAATGTCATTCTGCTGAGTTAGTTGTGCACCTATCTCATTGTGTCTTCTCATCTCTGTAGCTAGACTTGATGGAGTAGTAATGATGATGATGGATGTGTTGGTGTCGGGTGTTGTTGTGTTTACAATTTCTATTTGCAAGTTCATTATTTCAAGAATCTAGACATGAAAAAAATTTTGTTGTGTTCCAAGCTTTGCCTTATGATTTATGGTTAATATTTCACGTCTCCTCATTACTATTTTTCATATCCTTCATTTGAAACAAAACAAAAACCCTACTACATTTTTCTTTTTCCATGCAAACTCCATTCTCTGGACACTGTGGATCATTAAAGGAGATCTTATTTTTCTTTGGTTCTAGCAATAAATGATAAACATGATTTGGGGTTACAACCACCTGAAATATTCACCACAAATTAAAAATTATTCTACAATCAACGGATCAAGCCCTACCGTTGCTCTCCTCTCTACAACTCGAAACTTGGTGCCCAGATTCATGCATAGACTATGAAATTCTAGATTCCATGAGTAGGTTGTTGTCTTCATCAAGGATTATCAAGATGTATTCAAAATCAAAGCTAATGGAGTTCACAGGGCAAGCGTTCGACAAAATCCCCAAACAGGATGTAATGAACTAGACCAGCATGATTGTGAAGTATCGTCGATGTGGTAATGATAACTCCAGTGATGAAGGGCACTAGCGCAACCCTTGGATGATCCCATCTCTATAATTTTTGCTGCTACTGCTAAGAGATTTTTGGTTTGGTGGAGTATTTTTGAAGATCTTAAGGGGTGCTGCACTGAGTTCAAAATCAGCATCAAGAAGGCCAAAAATCCAAGGGCAAATTCAGTGGATTCTGAGGTTTAGGGATTCTGGTGTACAATAAAGCACAATCAAGTGCAATCCTTGCATAATTTTTGTGGTTTTGGTCTAGTGGCGATTTTGCATAGGGTTTCAATGCGCCTTGGGATCACTTTCAACTTTTTACGCTTCTTTTTAATCGATGTTTCGAGCAACGTCAATGGTGGCAGTGTAGAGCAATGGATGCGGCGGCAAAGTTATGATGATGATGATGGTGGTGGACAATGAGCTTGAAGAAGGTAAGGCCTACACCAGTAACTATGAACTGGATGTTTCCCTCTCCTACATTGATACCAAAATGCATAATTTTTTGGGACATTTTTATAAGGACTTTGAAGGTGAAGTGTCAGCAGAAAACTTGGGGGCAAAATTTGGAGGTTATTGTTCCTTTTTTCCAACCCATCAATGATTATCATCACGCTTACTTCAACCAAGGGCCCAAGCCCCGCATACAAGCAATAATTCTTCATGAACTCCTAATGAGTTATTAGGTGAGAATTTGTAGACTGGTGTTCAAGGATCAGATTCAAAAGTGTTTTCTTTATCAGTTGGATCAAATGCTACTGCACCAGCAGGAAACCATTCAAAAGTTTCTACTAGAATTCTTTCCACTTCTCCAACTATGAATAAGAGAGTACTAAAAACTACAAAAACCTTTAATCAATTTCATCATGCCAAGATGTTCCATGAAATGGCCAAAATGTGCCAACAGTAACAATAGGTAATAAAAATGCATCAACTATCTATACACATGTTAACGGCTCTCCCAATGTGTGAACTACAATGAGAAATCTCTCTATCATCTCTCTTAGTAGATGCATGATGCAATAAATGATGGCAATACAAGTAGGAAACATCAACAATCAAGCAAGCTTACAGAGGCCCATCAGCTTTGCAGCACAATGTCAACAACTATAGACGATAGCAGTCAATGGTGGGGTTCTATTTCTCTCTCTTCCAAAAGTGGTCAATAGGTGATGGATAACATGTTGCAAGTGGCAAAAGCTATAGCCATAAATTAGCATAGCATTAGAAACAATAGGCATCAATGGTGATGAAAGCTCTAGAGAGTGCATGTGCACATGATGACAGCACTAGTGGAAAGTCTCCCTCTCAATAGTAGTAGTCTATTATTCTCTACCAATAGTGGACACCAATGGCAATGCCCGTACATGGTGGTGCAAATGGCATCAGTGTTGGCAACAATAACAGATCGATGGAAATAAAGGATAAGCACTCCCTCTTCCTCTCTCTCTCCATCACTTGCAATGCAAGATGAGAGCAGGGAAGCATATTCTTATAATGGCCAGAGTTCTCCTACCCAACAATGGGCACCACTAGTAGTGACAGACTGGCAGTAGTAGTGAGAGACTAAAAAAAATTTTATAATTTACTAGTTACTATATTTTAATTAAAATTCAAGATAGTTGTTCAATTCTCCTAACTTTTTAGTTTAATTTACCTTTTTTGGACTACCACATAGGACTATTCTTAGGTTTTTTTATCCATATGGGAGGCACCCTAGGCAATAGTTTACTCAAACAAAATTTTTTCCTAGTGTTAGTGCATCCAAAATTTATGCATCAATAGGATTTAAATAGCCATCCAAAGTTAAAATAATGGAAACAACTAATAATTAACTCATGTCTTCACTTTTTTTTACAACAAGTTTTAGATATCTTAACTCTTTATTCATATTTTAGAAAATTCTAAAACTAAACCAAAGAAAGTTCAATGCAAGTTAACTATAGATTTTGTCTTCACATCTCTACCATTAACTTTGTGGGTTGTATTTGTAGAATTATTTTGTGCATGCTATAGCAATAGTTAAGAGGGAATTTCAACGCATTCATTCTTCCTTGTTTTGTATTTGGCCTTTCAAGGTCATCATATTATGTGTTTCTTCCTTCATTCCTTTCTAATTTTCAATTTTTTAAAGTGGGAGTATATTTACAATATTATGCAATTAATGAATCAAGTGATTCTTCATTGCTAACTTTAGGTACTTTTCATTTTTGGCTTAAATAAAACTTTGTTAAACTCATTATTGGTCTATATTTTTTGCTATAAATGTAGTACAAGGGAGGTTCTCAAGAAGATGAAAGATGACCTTCCATCTAGGACACTCTTTCTCATACTCCTAGTCTATTTTTCCAATTATGTATTTTGGTTCCTTGATCATTGTTTCATATTTAGTCTTTCTAATACTTAACATTCCCAGGGAAGTTCTCCATATTAAAATGTTGAGCTGTAAGTTAGCAACAACTCACTAGCAAAAAATTTTTGTGAAAAGTCCATTGAAAATTGTAGACATATCAACTAACCTAGTAGCCTTGATTTTGATTATAGGAAAAATCACTAAAAAAAGCAATGGTGATGTGGTAGCAAATTCTTATCACTACTACAAGGTTTCAAGTTTCCATTATCTTTATTTTAAATTCTTCTTTATGTGCCTTCATTAGGTCATGTTTGCCAAATTACAATATACAATGAATAAACAATAAGTTAGTCAAATGGTTAGATTTTTTATTGAAAGATTCAAGTAAGAAAAGGGTTTCAAGCTAGCAATATTTACACTAAAACATACAAACATATATGTTCTAGTGTAAATATTACTTACTTAAATCCTTTATCTACTTGTATTTATTTCTTTTCATGTTTTTAAAAGATGCATGATGAACTCTTAAATTAATATTTTTAATGTGTTTTGATAAGTATGAATTATTTTGAGGACATTGGATATCCCAACTATTGCATTATTTAATTTGCAGGAGGATGTGATTTTGCTGTAGGAATTAGGAATGGACAGCTGCAAATTCTCAATTTCCTAGTCTTGTATCTTACCAAGTATATATATATTTCATGCTTTTTTTGATGACTATGCATTTATTATGTTTTGTTATAATATTGTATATTACATGACCAGCATGGGCTTTTTACTATTCAATTATTGAAACAAATCGAACCATTAGAGGCAGTAGAAATAAGCATGGCATTCAGTATTATTACAGTCTTATTAACAAGATGGTAAATTGCATCTAATATTTAATTATATATTTTAAAAATTAACATCTGAAAAAATTGGTTAATGGCATGTAGCATTATCTAGTATATGACACTCTTCTGAGAGGTTTCCAAGAAATGCACTTCTAAATTTTGACATTTCTAGGAACAACAATAGTGAATGTCTTGGTGGTTGACAATGTATTAGCTTCTTATATTTAGAAATTTCAGCTTTCAAGATGCATTCTTTTGTAATTTACCTTGTCTTTCAGGTTCCTTTGGCTAGCATTACCACATATAGCCTCATCTGGTTTAATTTTCAGAGCTTGAATACAACTACTTCAATTATGCTTTTATTTATTTACTATTGATGCATAAATTTTGGTTGCACCAACGCTTGAGGAAAATCTTGTTTGAACAGAATATTACCTAGGGCACCTCTTGTATTGGTACAAAATCCCAAGAATAACCTTAGCTAGAGAGGGCTATATGACGTTATAACAAGTAAAACAAACTGAAAAATTGGGAATTTAAATTAAATGATTGTCTTGAATTCAAGAATATAATAAGTAACTAAAAATAAATTTTTCATGGCCCTACTAGTGTTTTCAATCCATTGCTACCAAGAGTGTCCACTACCAAGTAAGAAAACTATGACTATCACCTAAAGAGAAAGAGAGAGGCAGATGCCACTACTACCTACTCTACACTACCAGCTACTCCTATCATGCTACATAATGGAGAGAGAGGGAGTAGAAGAGAGAGAGACTACCCACTTTAGTTGTTAATTGTGACTAAATGTTGTGGAAAAGAGAGGATGTTGCCCACTACTAGCACCACCCAAGATTCACTGTCACTAGCAAGAGAGGGAGAGATTTATCTCTCCCATTGGTTGTGTCCGCCACCTGGGCCATTATGAAACTTTTGTAATGTTTGGAACTACCACATCATCAATTACACCACCACTACACATAACTCCTAGAACCACCTAAACATAAATATCACCATGTTTTCCACCACCATCAATTACCACCAACATAAATCCTATAATACATGTAACTCCCTACATCACCATTGTTGGTTAAGTTACCTCCTGGTTTCCTACTAAGATTTTTTACCACCATCCATGCAACTTTGCCACTACTATCATTCAATGCAACTTTGCCACCTAACTTTGCCACTACTCTCATGCTAAGCCTATGTGTTTCCTACAATATGCATCACCATATGCTACCCACTTGCAATTTTTGGTGATCATAGCAACTATATGTCACCCTTTCTATTGATTCCTATGACTACCAAGAAAAAAAAAGAATAAAAGAAACCACTACCTTTTGGTTTTCTAGCTGGTCCTTGTAACCTTTGCTGCCACACGTATGGCTTGCTACAAGCAGGAGAAAATTAAACACCATGCACCTAGCACCACTATCTATACATCTACCACCATTGCTAACAGCTCACCTATAATGCTATTATTTCCATCATAGTCATGCATTGTGCTAGGCTAGTAACCATTGTGTTCTGCCTTGTGCACTATTGTTGTACTACCACATTGTATTGTTGCATGTGTTAACTATCACATGCCATCCATGGGAAAGGGGAGTCCTCAATAGATGACCCACCTACTACCTATTACTCAGCCCTCCCACTAGTGCTGAGATGACTACAGTGCACCTTACCATAAGAGAGAGAGAGAGAGAGAGAGAGAGAGAAGGCTATAGGTGCTACCCACTATCTAACACAACGATGCCACACAAAAGAGAAAGGAGGCCATGCCCCTTCCTCCTCCACAATGTCCACTCCTTCCCTTTTATAGTCACTTGTCTAGGTGATTAAATTCCCATGTCTCACATTGGTTACACCACCACCACATGTAACTTCCAACACCACCTAGACATAACTCTCACCACGTTCTCCACTACTGTTAATTACCACCAACATAACTCCTATAAAGCATGTAACTCCTAGGCACCACCAATGTTAGTTATGCCATCTCATGGTTTCCTACTGAGATTGTTGACCACCATCCATGTAGCTCTACCATTACTAACAGTCATTGGTCCATTGCCAAGAATAAAGAAATAGGACTACAAAACCTTCCTATTATTCCCATCATTTATGCATGTCAACTATGCCATTCTTGCCCTAATATAAATAGGAGAATAGAGAGAGAAAACCATTGTCCACTAGTTTCTCAACCACTGGAGACCCCCTTGCCCATTTGCATGTGCCTCAATTGTGAGAGGTACAATTGTTAAGGAAGAGAGCTTTATTTGTTAATGAGGTCATCACTCCCCCCCCCCCTTTGAAATCACCTTCATTATCTACTTTATAACTACCTACTAATGATGTTTCACCTATTCGCACATTGGTCCACCTTTGCACATGTCGGTTCACCTCCTTGCATGTTGATCCACCTTCCCACACATCGGTTAACCTTCTCACATGTTGGTCCACCTTCCCACACATTAAAATTTCTTGGTAAAACGGTATATTATTTTACAAGATAGTTTTGTTGATCATGGCCCTATGCGATAGCATGGGCAAGGTTGGCCACAACATTTACTTGGACAAGTATTAAGCCTTTAAGTAATTAGAAAGGCTCTATGGTTACAAAGTGCAAATGAGCTAATGTTCAAAGAGAGATTCAAGTCATTTAACATAATGTTTACAATGTTAATTCTAACTATTATAAAAGGAGCTTGCACAAATAAGATAACTATAGTATCCTAGTCTCTTTTACCAAAAATCCATCATCTTTTAAAAGCAAAAAAGAGGAATACATGCTTTTCACATTCAATAGTATTTGAGAGAGAACTGTGCAAGCCTTCTCTTCTCATTAACTCGAAGCCAACTCATTTATATTAGCTTAAGTCTTTTTAAATCAACATTACCCATTGCACTAGAGGTTTTTCTAGGTTTTTCCAATCATATTAAGAAAAAATTGCTTAACAATGAATGTTTTTCTTAAAAGGACTACAGTTGTAAGGTAGCTAATAATGGCCATATTTTAGGAATCAAGCCCATGACAACACTTTTTCACTATGATGTATCACAAACCCTAGAGGATAGCTACAAGTGATTTCTAGCACTACAAATCATATATGTAAAATTTTCTATACATGTGCTTTACTTTTCTGGTATTAACCCATTTTTTCTTTCATTTCACCATTGATTAACTAATATGGAGAAGTCATATAGCAATGATTTCAAAAAATACAAATAGCTTTGTTTCATAAAAATAAACAATAGAGTGAAGTAGTGGATCACAATCAACCAACCACATATTTTTGCAAGCCAAGGCTATGACCAAGGCTACCACTAGGGCTTAAATGCTCTACAACAATGCTTCAAATTTACATCTACAAACTACACTACTAGGGACTTTGGCCTAGATCCATACTTCATCGCTCACCACATGATGCTAGCTCATTCTACTACTATTGATGTTCATACACACAAATTTTAGACAGAAAAGAAAAGGTGGAATAAAGGTTTCCTTTTCCTAATAATGATTGGAATCATCCTTATTGCTTGAGGTGTGCTTCCTTACTCCTCCTCAGGAATGCTACCTCCAAACCCATGGATTTTCAATTTGAATGGTCTCTTTCCATTTGTAGATTTTTCAATATTTTGACTTTCATTGGTAGCATATTCTCTATCTATAGTTCAATTGCTTAATTTTAGGCTTCTCATACAAGATATGAATAAAAACCTAATTTAACTTTTTACAGAATTTTGGTAAAGTGTAAAATTGAAGAAGGCTAATGAAAGAGAAATGCTCAGTGCTTTGTACAACATGAAATGCATATTATTATTGATGTTTGTGGATAAGTTTATGAATCTGATGGTGGAAAGGGGTCATTCTAATATAATATGTGATTTGATGAGCTCCAAGTTGTCCACATTTATAAACAGGAAGAAGAAACTTTTAGAAGGATCATTTAATTTCACTGGCAACAATTACTACTATTCCAATTATGTTCACACCAATTCTGAGGTGCCTAATCTAGGAGAGATAAGTTATGGCATTGATTCTCTGGAAAAATTCACCTGTATGTAAAATCAAAACATCAACATTTGCTTAAGAACAAGTAGCAATAGTAGAAATATAGTTTCTAATTTCTAATTTTCTAAACATACCCTATCTGAGTTGAAAGGAACATAGTGCCAATTGGAGAGTAGGAAAACTTAAGCCCATTTTGCAATCCAAAATCTTTGGTTAATGATGATGATGCTATTTATGGATTGGGTTCAATCATTTTATATTTTGAATTTGAAATAATTGTTGATAGGAAGCCTCAACATGGCTCTACAGTTACCCATAAGGACTCCATGGTTTCTTGATTTACATCAAGAACAAATATAGAAATCCTTCCATTTATATCACCAAAAATGATATGGATGATCTGAAATATCCTATCTAATAATTTTTGAAGCCCCCAAATAAAATTCTCACTTAATAACTATTAACGCATAAATTTTGAATGCACCAACACCTAGGAAAAGAAACATGTTTGAGGAGACTATTGCCTAGGGTGCGTCTCATATGGGTATGGAAACCCAAGAATAGTCTCAGCCAGAGAGGGTCATGTGATGTTTCAAAATAAAATAAATTAAGTTGAAAAGTTGGGAGAATTCAAATTAAACTATCTTTAAATTAAAAACTTCATGAAAACATAGTAGGTAGTAAGAAAATTTAAATTTTTCCCTGGTCCCCCATTGTTGTTGTTGGTTCATGTCATCTCATCATTGTAGATGCCATTGTAACTAACACTACTCATAGCCAATGGAAAATAGAGAGAGAAAGATCTATCCAATGTTCCATCACCATGGGCCTCTCCATCACCTACCATGCAACCTATCATTCATGGCAAAAAATCCAAGAAAGTTTCTACTGTAGCTTCACCATTGTTGAAAAGAAAAAAAATATAGAACCCTATTGTAGTTTCCAATTTTGATCTACAGAGAGATGGAGAGAGAGAGAGATCTATTCCACCACTAACCACCATTATGGTTCATAGTTATATCTACCATCATCTACTAGGGAAGGGAGCAAAGAGAAAAATATGCCATTGTTGTTCACTCTACATGTTGTAAACACATCACTCGTAGCCTCTATTTCCTAGCACGCACACCGATCTATCTACAAGGCATGTTGTCAAAGAGAGGAGAGGCTAGACCCTAATTAGAGAGAGGATAGCCCCCAATGTGAGAGAAACGATGGCCCCAATGAGAGAGAGTTTGACCCTATTAAGAAAGAGGAAAAGTTATAGGTGCCACCCGCCATCTACCACCACGTCACCATCATTGTTTTTGTGATCACCACTGTCATGAACCCTACCAAAGAGGGAAGAGGTTGGTCAATGATGATACACCAAAGAAATAGAAACAATCATCTACTAGTTTCATTTGGAGAGGGAAGTTCTTGATAGATGATCCACCTATTACCTATTTCTCAACCCCTCACTAGTGTTAAGAGTCCCTTGATTCTCCCCACAACCATTTGCAGTGACACTACTACTATAAGAAAGAAAAAGGAGGTTTCATGTGTTTCCTATTGTCTAGCACCACATTATCATTCCAAACAGAAAGGAGGCCAAATCCCTTCTCCTAACATTATCTTCATTCTATGCTTTATAGCCACCTACTACTGAGGTTTCACCTCCCCACATGTCGGCTCACCTTCCCACATGTTGATCAACCTCCCTACATATCGTTTCACACTTCCAAATGTTAACATTGCTTGATGAAATGGTATATGATTTTAGAGGATATTTTTATTGATCATGGGTCTATGTGATAGCATGGAAAGGATTAGCCACAACACTTAGGCCCCAAACAACAAATTGCATGCAAGTGTAAGGAGCAATAAAAACCATGAAATCTTAAAAGGAAAATAATAAATTAAGATAATTTTAAAAAATAAATTTAGAATTGAATAATAAAACCACCTAACCCATGTTAGGACTCAGGTAAGGAATACCAAAGGTATAAATTCAAAAATGGGACTAGGAAACAAGGGTTATAAGAAAAAGGTTTCAGTAACAACAATTTTCAAAAATTGGGAAGCATTAGATAAAGACAAAAAATAAAGGATATAAAGGTAAATGTTCTTTTAAAAAAATCAATAGGTTCCAAGACTAGATCTAAAAATTAAATAACCACAAGGAAATGGCAAGAAGACCTAATAAATATAAGGCAAGATAAAGGCCCTCCTAGTGCCAAAAAGATGGCATGCATAAATTTTCGATGAATCAACACCAAGATAAAAAAAATCATTTGAGAAAAATATTACCTAGGATGCCTCCCATATGGGTATAGAAACCCAAGAATAGTCTCAGCTAGAGAGGGTCATGTAACATTTCAAAAAAAAATAACGCAAACTGAAAAGTTGAAAGAATTCAAATTGAACAACTATCTTGAAATTCAAAACTTCAGGAAAACATAGTAGGTAGTAAGAAAATTTAAATTTTTCCCTGGTCCTCGATTGTTGTCATCAGTTCATGTTGTCTCACAATTGCAAATGTTGCTACAACTAATGCTGCTCATAGGAAATAGAAGATGGAGAGAGAGAGATTTGTCTGATGTTCCACTACTATGGGCCTCACCATTACCTACCACTACCATTGATGGAAAAAAATCCAAAAATTTGGCTAATGCAAATTTACCATTCCCAAAGAGAAAAAAGAGAGAGAACCCTACTGTAGTCACCAATTTGAATCTATAGAGAGAGGGGGAGAGAGAGGTTTGTTCTGTTTCCAACCACCATTACGGTTCATAGTCTCATCTACTTGGGAAGGAAGGAGAAAGAGAGAGATGTCACTACTGTCTACTCTACATGTTGTAGACATGTCATTCATAGCCTCTATTTCCTAGCATGCACACTAATCTATCTACCAAGAACATCATCAAAGAGAGGAGAGGATAGACCCTAATGAAAGAAAGGCTAGCCCCCAATGTGAGAGAGAGGCTAGCCATGATGATAGAGAGGCTGGTCCTAGTAAAAGAGAGGAGAAGCTATAGGTGCCACCCACCATCTGTCACAATGTCACTACCATTGTTTTCATGATCACCACTATCACATGCCCTACCATAGGGGGAAGAGGTTGGCTAATGATGATATGCCAAAGAAAGAGAAACCATCATCTACTAGTTTCCTATGGAGAGGGGAGCCCTTGATAGATAATCCACCTACTACCTATTTTTCAACCCCCCATTGGTGATGATAGTCCCTTTCTTCTCCTCATAACTATTTGCAATGTGCCCTAATATTCCAAGAGAGAGAAGGAAGTTTGGAAGTGCTACCTATCATCTAGCACCATGTCATGGCTTTAAAGAGAAAGGAGGCCATGCTCCTTCTCTTGACATCATCTTCATTCTCTAATTTAAAGCCACCTACTAGTGATGTTTCACCTCCTTACACATTGATCCACTGTCCTACATGTCAAGTCTACTTCCCTACACATTGCTTCACCTTCCCACACATCAATCGACCTTCCCAGATGTTAACATTTCTTGGTGAAATGATATCTAATTTTATAGGATAGTTTTGTTGATCATGGCCCCATGTGATAGCATGGATGAGATTAGCCACGACAATAACATAAGCATATATTAATTGTGGATTATTTTGATTTTAGAAATAGATGAAGCCAACATTAAGGATTTTTCTCTAGAACGAGCATTGAACGACATGATGAGGATTAACTACCATGCTCAATATCTAGAAGCTATCAAGAAGGCTTGAAGGTGTGATCCATTATTTAATTTCTCTATAGCTAAATTAAGGCCTTTTGTGGTTTTTAATATTGTAAGTTAGATGTGGAATGATTTTATTACTGTGTGATTATAATATGGATATTGCATGTAGGGGAGCAACTATAAGAGGGTATTTTGTATGGTATCTACTTGGTAACATCGAATGGATAGATAGATACAACATTTGATTTGGATTGTATTACTTGGATTTCAACAATGGAAGCCTCAACAAAAACACAAAAGCTTTTGTAGCTTAGATCAGCGACTTCCTATGCCCATGCCTACTCCATAACCTATACTAACGATCTATAACAAGGTGATAAATCATTGTGTTATTGATAGTTGGTTTATCTTTGATTTTGTGCCAAGTTTGTTAGTTGACTTAATTTTAATATTTTATTAAAAATAGAATATACAAAACAATTTATAAAACAAATAAATCTACTATTTATATATATTTTACATTATGCAAGGCTATGTTATTTTGAAGTTTTGTTACTTTAGAGTTTAATAAAAGCCTTATTTACCTTATTCCCTATCTATTATTGTTGATTTAAGCTCTACTTTTGCATTAGGATTAGGATTTCTGTGAAGCATATTAAAAACATTTATTAGACTAGAAAAGGTATATTTGAAAAATATGTTAAGTGATTTATAATTTGCTTTACCCTATAAAATATGGTCACGTTTTTTCCCTCTAATTTCTCCAATTCATTTTTTAAACAAAGTAAAACTTTTTTCAAAGTTTTAAATCATTGATATGTACTAAATATGATTTTCCTACACATAGGTGAGCATCTATCATTCACCCCACTAAGTACCATTAGGATTTATTCACTACAAAATGAAAAGAAATTAAGGAAACTATTTAACATTTTTAATAAATATAAATAAAAATAATTGACCTTTGTTACTAAAGTTAAGCTTAAAGAAAAACATTTAACAATAATAAACAACAATATTGAAACATTCAATAGCTGGACAAATTTACATCTCATTATAGGTTATGATTTTATGTGTCAAAACTAATATATATATATATATAGTTGCATATACATGTACCGAAATAATATATTCATACAAATAACATGATGTCAATTTTTAAACATGGGAGACTTGAATTTTCACCAATATTTTCAAAAAAAATTTAAAATAAAATCATTGTTAAGTTCACAAACCACATGACTATCCTATATATTCTAGAATATTGTAATTCATACTTTGATTTATAAGATAAAAGCATAAAAATTTGGGAAATATGTTTTAGTGCTAGTGTGACAACATGCACATTGCTTGTAAGTATGCATACATGTGAACATGGGTATGTACATCAGAGTAAGTATGCATACATATGAATAAGCACTACATAGAAAATTCTAACCTATATGGTATACAATCTTGTAATTAATACTTGACCTCACAAGGGAAGAGCATACAACCTTCCTTAAGATGCCTTTAATGCCATTACTAGTGGATGTTCAGCATATGTGAGTATTCATACATGTGAACATGTGTATGCACATTATCACTATTATGGAAATGAAATAAAAAGAATATGTGGGAACCATAATCTAAAAACAAAGGAAGGTTAAAGGTTTGGAAAATAAATCTACAAGAGAAAACAAAGTTTTAAAAACTAAATAAAAATTTATTTTAGAAAAATAAACAGCAACAAAGGTTTGATAAGCATATCAAAAATTTTTCAAAGGAATTGAATCTAAGACCTTGAATCTATATAATATTTATGTACCAATATGTCAAGTTACTAATAGATGTTTATTTTGATTCTACAACTAATGTGTGATTTTAATGGTCCCACCATTGCATGGGCATGGGGAGTGGCGAGAAAAAAATCACATTTAAATAGTTCCAAGGAGATTCAAACCACTTTAATCAATGAAAATTTTTGATGAGTGGCAAGGTACCCCTACACTCAACCATACAAATATGAGCGTCTCACACATGATCCAGTTGAACTCCAAGGACTAACTGCTTACACGCCTTAATGGAACACTCAGAGTTAATCAATCATTGTCCTTCCAAACTTACTTGTATTGTCATGGTTGTATGGTTAAGTAAGTGTGAAGTATATTATTTTTATAACTTTTATCTTTTTAAGGTCTTATGCTAGTAGGAGAAGGTAAGGAGAACTAAGTGCCTAACTTTCATTAACTATTTACTAACTAAGTTCTAATTTTCCTAACACCAGTATCCATTCCCACTTGTCGCACACATCCTGATCTAGTGCAACATTGCTGGGATTACCAAATGCTAATCGTTACTAGGTTACCAAGCGCTACACACATGCTTGAAGTGGTCGTACTGAGTGTACTTAACTAGGAGAGTCAAGGGTTGAGAGAGAGATTAATTAAATAGGAAAGAAATTAAAAATTTAAAAATAATTAATTAGTATTTAGCTTAGTCCATATGCTGCAAGGTTTATTAGAAAGTTCATCTTTATTCCCATACACAAATGTGTGCTCAGGTACAATTTTCTCAAATAAAGATCCATTCACTTTAAGACTTCTATTGTGGGCACATGGAAATTATTCTAACTCTGGAATGGTAAACTACTAAAGTTTGGCTAAGTGTCTAAGTCTAAGTTCCTAGAATAGGGAAAGCCACCTCTTATTTATAGATAATGAGATGGGGTGTGATATTGCATACGCAGTATCGTAGGGTAGATGCGATATTGTGGCTCATCATACCCCCATGACTGAATCAAAACTCGTCCTCAAGTTCCTTACAAAATATTGGGAAGGTATGGGATTATTGACTTGAATGATGCTAATGGTGAATGGAGTGACATGTGAACAGATCATCATTATAATACATGATAATATTAGTGTTCATGACAAGAGTGAACACTATACAAATTTCACATCTAACCTTATTTGTTAGCTGAGAGAGAAGAGAGAGAAAAAAAGAAGATGTGTTGTTGCCGATGCCAAAATTGCATTTTCCATTTTTCATCCATAAGCACTTCATCAATCTCATTCCTTGCATAACAGTTCTAGCACCAGTCCATCCTAAGTGTTTCCTCCAGGTCCAATCCATTGTTGTATGATTGCCATATGCACACACAACATAGTCACATATTAGCAAGGGTAAATAAATAAATCACGATATAGTCGATACCTTGCTTCAATGTAATGTCCAGTGGTTGAGTTATGATATGGCTAATACATATTCTGGAGATATAACATTGGTGACTACCCAAGGTGTAGGGGTTACGAGAAAATTGAAAAAATCGAACCAGAACCCCCATGACTAAGAGCAAACCTCCGGTAGCAATAGAATGGAAAATATAAGGAAAAATAAAGATGGAGAAAAAGAAATAATGGCAATACTGATAAAATAGATGTTAGAGATGGAAATGAACAAAATAAATGTTGATTGCAAAAATGTTTAAGGAAAAGAAATTAACTGATGCACCAAATAGGAATGCTAGTGGGTCCTCAAAAAGTTGGCTCATGCGCCTAATGCCCTAACAATCCCACATTCAAAGAGTCTGTAGGCTCTGAAAATGTCATTTGGAAGCAAGAGTTAAAGAATTTTCTAAAGAGAAAATGATGCATCAACCAAAATATAGACTATTGATACAACTAGAAATGAGGTGAAAAATGGAGAAAGAATGATGGAAAGAAGAGAATGGAATGGAGTCTCAAGAATAAGGTGGTGTATAGCCCCTTGTGTATTAATGGTTAGTATGACTTAGTAGATCTCATTCCAAATCCAACCTCGAACAATCCACATCCAATGACTTCGCATTAATACATTTGGTCAATCCATCCACTTGAAGTAACAAGAATGCTTTGACCAAAAAATCACCACCATTCTGATGAAAACAAAAAAGGAGAAAGTAGGAAGCGAGAAAGGGCCTTAGTTAGAGGAAACATGTTTGTTTAGTTCTATAACCAGTGCTTGTAGCCCAAATGATTATTTCGTCTAAGGGGTGTGTTTTGAATTCTCACTTTTCTCTTCTATCTCTTCTATTTTATTTTATTTTATTTTATTTGCATGAGAGTCACACCATGCAAAGACTTATTATTTTTATTAGATCTGCTTCCCAATAATGGAGCAATGTTAGAATGGTAAGGAAAACTCAAGAAGAAGAAAACATCCAAGTACCCAAGAGAATGGCCAGCACAAATGAATCAAATCCCCTTGAAGTCACACCCTTTTTAATCCTTGAGTCTTTCTTTAGTTTGAGAAATACCCAGTTACAAATTTATTAATAGTTTTACTATTAAGAAAGTGACTCTACAGTTCCAAGCCAAGAGAGACCATATAAATTGATGAATGCATGGATGACATGGACTCATTTCCTGTTAGCCCAAAAAGAACCATAGCTTAGTGTTGGCAACCGTTTGGGATGCAACCGCCAACAAGTGTCCTCGAACAGGATTTAGGTGCTTGCTAGTCTCTGGAAACACCAAGGCCCATATACCTCCAAATAGAATTAGTAGTTAATGTGAGTATTTGTGTGTGCTATTGCAGTGTGTGGTTGTAAAATATGAAATGATTGCATTGTGTGTAAACTACAAATGACTTATCTTAAGGAGATTCAGCCAACTTTGCTAAGTACTGTGAGTTGTTGAGAGTTCCTATTTTGTTCAATTGCCTAGTCTACGCAGTCCTTATAATACCTACTTGTAACAAATAAAATTTTGCTAAAAAAATTGAGCACAACTCTGTGAATCTACTTCTAATTTTCCCCAGAGAAAGAGATAGTTCCACAAGAAAACTAGAAATATATCAAAATTCGATGAAAATAGATAGAAAAGAAAGCAGATTTGTGTGGACCTCAAATATTTGAACACAATAAAATGATACAAGTAAACACGTTGTAATAAAGCTATCCCAAATTCAATAACTATATATTGTTCAACTTCCAAGGCTCAAATAAGCAATTTCTTCAAGTCAATCCTACTATGCTACCAAAAAATTGCTACGTAAACTATCACGTACAAGACTCCATTTTTGGCTAGATAATTGATGTCAACAATTGCATTCAATAGAACCTTCAAAATACGTAACAATTTCTGATTGAAATACCATGGAGATTCACTTTAAAGATAAAAAAGAAGCTATTCTCGTTCCATCAAAATACCAAATATTTTCTGAACCCTCTTGACTATTGAATCGTTCAATGACATGATTACAAGCAAAGGCTCTCTTAAAACAATCCCAATAGCGGTTCTTATACATTGCACAATAACCAAATTCACTTCTAAAATTATCTTAAGGCTTTCAAACACAAGTGCTTCTATGGAAAAATTTTAACAGAAATTTTCTATCGGGCAACAAGAACAATAAGAGCAATCTAAAAATCCCAAAATTATTTTCCAAGGATGATACTATCTAAACCACTAGCTAAAAAATTTTAAAAAAATAAAAATAAAAAACATAACTCATAGGACTATGAAAAAGAGGCTGAAATATTTTCTTTAGCAAGTCATCTTACAAGCAATCCTTCACAATTTCTTCTTTACAAATGCTCTTCCAAGAGCCAAAGTGTGTCTCCAAGTGAGAGCTCCAAGTGCTAGCTAGTAGCCTTCCAAAGTGTAATATCAATGTCTTCTCAAAAGTGTTATCCCCCTTGTGATATATATTTCTTCTTCTCCCTAAAGCCTTTTTATAGGGTTCAAATGGTAGTTACATCCAAAATATCTTTGCTAACTTCTCTCCCAAGTAACTTGCCCAACAAGTTAGGAAGTATTAACTTAGGAAGTTAGGAGAAATATTGCAAATATTGCTTTTTTGAATAATGAAAATAAACCCAATAGCTCCATATAATTTTTTAAAATTATAGCTCCAATAGCTTTTCATTTTTACTCGTTTAAAATTTTTAAGTTTTGAATACTATTGAAGCCCTAGTAATTTTATGAACAAGGTGATGGTATAATATCTACCTTGATGTAGACGTTGGTGGTAGCTAATCTATGTAAATTTATATAAATAATTTATCTGAACTTGCGCCTATGAAAAAGTAGCTAGAAACAAAAATTTAAATCCAAAATATGAGGTCTGAATGTGAAGGTGCCAGGCTTGGAATTGCCAGCAAATATTTCCAAATTATCCCGCCCTACCAAAAATCATTATCAACCACCACTATGGAAGAAGGCTCTGTAGTTGCATCCAGCATCATTTTCGTGTGGTGTTCAGTTGCTGAAGAGTGGAGGAGAAGGATTTTTCTTGAAAAAACGATGTGCTGAACATATGGTTCTAAACATAGGGTTTCAATTTCCTGGATTTTTTTTGTTTTGCCCCAAATTCTCTTAGGGCTTCCGAAATTTTCTTTTCAAATCATCTTCCAAATCACCACCTTTATTATTAATTATAGAGCCAAGGGTGAACATATTGTGGATCTACATCTAGTGAAATCGTAGGAACCTTCATCATGCTATTATAACCACCACAACCTCTAGAACAGTTGCAGCCTACAAAACTGGAAATGAAACCAGGGTTTCAACAAAATGTGACTCTTTTCTGTGTATATTATGTGTGGATTAGGGTTTCAATTTTTTTTATCTCTCTGCGTTCATGGAAAAGAGGTTTTTTTCCCCCAGGGACTTGGCCATGCCTGTGGCGATGGTGGTTTTCCTTAGTACGGTGGCTGCACCATGATAAATGCCACGCAGCTGCACCACGATAAGCACCACATGTTCACATGATTTTACCATGCCTATTGCCCACCTGGCTTTGTTCTATTTCCTTTCCTTGCATTTCTCTAGTCTTCCAGCAATGAAACAGTAGCTGCCATTGATGCAATAGCCAACTGCAGAAAATTTTTGCTTCCTAGATGTCACTGTTTCAGTTTTTCTCCTCTTTTTTTTTATACTTTGACATTCTTATATTTTTACATTAATTTCCCTACACTATATGTATAAATGATACATATGAAAATTGTCCTTCCTTCATAATCTTACTAGACTTTGATTCCGTTAAGCCGGTTATGTATATATATTGCTGCCTTGTAAAATGCATTTCTCAAAAATTCATAAGCTTACCATAGAAATGGTGTTCCTATACATTTCTTCCTTAAATCAAAATAATTCCTTTGTTAACTTATTATTTTCCTCTTAGGTCTAAAAATTTAGCCACTTCTCCAAAAATTATTAACCCATTAAGCCTGCTTCATGAAATGGCCAAATGTGCCAACACTTAGTATCAACATTATAACTCTAAGGTAAAAACCAAACATTAGCAATCAATGGAATACAATTCATACCATCATTAGGAGCACTTATTAGGTGATAAACCTAACAACATAAACAAACACACAAAGAAATAAAAGATCATAAACAATGTTGCAAAACAAAAACAAGAAAAGTTAAAGAAATTTTCAAAATAAAAACTTAAAAAGGAACTGAGGGCCTCAAATGATTAGTAGAGGTGGCAATCTCCCCCATGACTAATTTGAAACAAGGATATCTAAAATAATGAGTGAGGTCATCCTTTCTTAGAGGTATTATGTGCATTGACCATTCTAGATTCATGGTAAGGTTTGGTCTGTTTCACATTGACTAGTAATCTCTTATCAGAGCATTTGTTTGAATTTTTTAGGAATTTCCAACTTCCCCCTATTGATGTTTTTGATTTAAGGTCTGGAAGTTGGTGATGCTCTTACTCCAGTGCATCTATGCTTTCAACGTGAGCATGGGTTACTCTCTTGATCAGCTATCAACTACTGGGTGTCTTCTTGTTCTGTGGTTGCTACATATAGGCATTTTTGTATCTTAATTTCTTGGGGACACTAATTACATATAGGCAATGTTGAACATTCTTATATGCAATCACACCCTGTATCGTTGTATGTGATACATAGAACTTTCTTCTTCTCAATCTTTCCAAAAGTGTTTTCCTTAGATATTTCCAAGGAAAGATCACGGATTCCTAGGTGTGCATTTACGGTACTTAGCCATGCCCTTCCCATTATTATTGGGAATTCCCCTTTATCATTGTTTACTTGTATCACTAGGAAAACAGCTAGGTATTACCATTACACACAATGGTAACTATGTCCTCCACCAGTCCCAAGGAAATAGTGATCAACTGGTCGGCTAGCTCTAATCGAATATTTCTCTTCTTTAATGGAGGTAGGTTCTAGGCTTTATACATCTCTTGTGATATTAAGTTGACTCTAGAACTTGAGTCTTGAAGAGCTTACATGGTTCATTCCTAGTGACTTGGAGATAGATTAAAGGTCTTCTGGGGTCAAAGAATTTCCTGGGAAGGAGGCCCTCCTTAATCCAGTCAATAATGAAATGTGTTAACATAACCGTGTGGGTTGAGCTCGGTTGTTAGTTTGAGTGGAGCTCTAAAGCCTTATTTGATGGAGAAGCATTCAGAGGCTCAACCTCTTGTGGTTTTGAGAGCTTGGTTGGACTATTTGTTCTGAAGAAAGGTCTTCTCTTCATATAGTTTAGAACCAATAGTGGGTTGAAGATTCAAAGCTCTTGTAGCATTACATTTCTACAGTTGAGTGGGGAGTTCCCCTTGCATTGCTAGAGTAGGTGGTAATGAAGTTATTGGTGTGAGAGTTGCAGATGGGTTTGGAGGATGGTATGTCTGTGGGTTGTCTCCCATAGAAGAAGGATTCCTATAATACTCCTGATCTTGGTAGTAACGTTGTGGTGTCACGTGACCAATAGAGTCACATGGAGAGATTTGCTGCTACACGTAATAGCCATATGAATTCGGTTGCTGGTAAGGATATTATTTCCTTGGTGGTGGCATCCCCCATGACTACGGGTATTGTCACTACTGGTGTTTCTCAATAGGTTGTGGTGAAGTTCCACTTGGATAATATGTTAAAGGTTGGTGGAACTACCTTGGGTTACCTTGGGGATAAGGTAAGCGTTGGGGTGCTTGCCATTTATTAGGTCTTGGGTTGAGTGCATACACCCCAGACTCTTGTAGGTGTAAGATTACTGGGCATCATCCCTTAGGATGGTCGTATTGGCATATCTCACATCCACTATCATTGTTCATATTAGAATCTATTTGGAGGTGGAGTACAGGATATCTAACATACTTCTTATCAGGAGTATGGTTTCTTCATGGTCATCTCATTCATAGAATTTGTGATTTCTATGTGGTTCCCTACTCTCCCTTCTTCCATGTTGTGATTCTCTATAGTGCCCTCATTTTCGTTCTCGACTATCTCATTGATGTTTTTCACTCTGCTTCCCTTTATCCTCATGGTTAGGTTCCTTATGAATTTTCATAGACACTGAAGGAGAGGGTGAATGTGATTATGAAGGTGAAGAAAATGGAGAACCATCACCATGACGATGTTTTCTACCTTCTCTTTGGTGGTCCCAACCGAAATTGTGATTACAATCAGAACATCTACCCTTATCATGTGTTTGTGTTGCCTCATTGAACACTTTGTGTTCATGGGGATCAAAACCAAGGTTGTGAATTGTGGAGTGGAGGTTCTGATACACCACATCCTAACCATCATTAGAAGGGGGAACATCATTTTTTGGAGAACCTATTGAAATAGGTTCACCACCCTCAATTTCACTTAAGATAGGCAAAGCGTTATGGGGTCCTTTTCCCTTCAAATATGTGTGGTGACTCTCCTTTCACAAGTTCCATTGACATTGTGCTTCTATGGGATGATAGTCCCTTGTATCATGATCACATGCAGTGTACTCTACATATAAATGTAGCATGCATGTTCATGTGAGGGAATGAAGGAGCATGTTAGGGACTAATCGGTCTGGAGGTAACACTATGTTACCGTTCAAGTATCTCTAGCACAGTTGTTCATATTGATGGAGAATAAAGGTAAAGTTAGGTACATACTCATCATGATGAATATATACCACATGGAACTATTGAGGAACTGGAAGATCTTGGTTGCGTGTGTTAACCTGCCGACTATCTCTTGTGTGAGTCCTAGGTGATGAAGTGCTCTTGTGCAAAGAAGAAGACATTTTTTTCTTATTTGGTGTGCAATATACTATTGTTTTATCTTTCCTTAATTAACCTTAAGGGTTTTTTTTAGCATCCCAATGATGTGGATGATTTCCTATGTTCTACGTAGCGCACAAACAACTAAGTCCCCAGCAATGGTTCCAATGATGAGTGGCGAGATACCCCTACACTCAACCATACGAATACAAGTGTCGCATGCTCGTTCCAGTTGAACTCCAAGGACTAAGTGCTTACGCACCTTAATGAAACACTCAGAGTTAATCAATCGTTGTCCTCCCAAACTTGCATGTATTGTCATGGTTGTATGGTTAAGTAAGTTTGAAGTATATGATTTTTATAACTTTTATCTTTTTAAGGTCTTATGCTAGTAGGAGAAGGTAAGGAGAACTAAGTGACAAACTTTCATTAACTATTTACTAACTAAGTTCTAATTATCCTAACACTAGTATCCATTCCCACTTACTACACACATCCTAAACTAATGCAATGCTACTGGGATTAACAAACAATAATCGTTAGTGGGTTACCAAGCGCTACACACATGCTCTAAGTGGTCATGCTAAGTGTACTTAATTAGGAGAGTCAAGGGTTGAGAGAGAGATTAATTAACTAGAAAAGTAATTAAACATTCAAAAATAATTAATTAGTATTTAGCTTAGTCCATATGCCACAAGGTTTATCAAAAAGTTTGTCTTTATTGTCGTACAAAAATGTGTGCTCAGGTACAATTTTCTCAAATAAAGATCCATTCACTTTAAGACTTCTACTGCGGGCACATGGAAATTATTGTAACTCTGGAATGGTAAAACTGCTAGAGTTTGGCTAAGCGTCTAAGTCTAAGTGCCTAGAATAGGGAAAGCTACCTCTTATTTATAGATAATGATATGGGACACGATATCACATATGCAATATCATGGCTCATCACCTTTTAATAGGACACTTTTAAGAAAACATGGGTCACATCTAATTTTTTGGGTAGGTAGGTGTTGTCTATTCTTTCCACACTTAATTTGGGCTACATCTACTAGTTGTGTGGTAGGGATTATGCTACAACCTATAAGGTTGGAACCAAACTATTTATTACATCCTTATTATGACCATACTAAGACAAAGGGTTTACTACATAAAGTTTATTCATGCCTACAAAAATGTAAGCTTGTATAATTTCTTACTGTATAAGTTATAGAATTTAATAAAAGTAAAATTGAAATTTTATGTTTATGGACATTTTGAATCTATTGGATGATAAAAATGCATATGAAATGAGTTTCAAAAACATCATTAAGGAACTAATTGTGTTTATGGTAACATTTTAAATAAATCAACGAAAAAGTTATAATTGTGATATCTGACTTATATTTACTATAGTATTTGTCTTTGATACTATTTTGTTCATAGTTAACAAGTTCATTCTCATAAGAAATTTAATAAGATTTCTAATTGATTTTACATTTCTTTTGGACAATGGTCCAATGATTTATTTCTAATTTATATTTTCACTAATTCTTTTGGAAAAGTATAACATAGGAAAATCACATATTCCTTTAATGCATGGCATGATACATGTACTTTGTTCAATGTTTAATTCCCATTTAATTTGTTACATATTTACTATTGATTTTTGTTTTTTTAGCTTTAAAACTAAACTTTATTTGAATGATGTTTAATCCAATGATAAGTATCTCTAATAATGATGTTTGAGCTTAGTAGTAAGACTCTTGATTTCAAAGTTCCAAATTGTAGGTTTGATTTTGATGGCTGCATGTGTATATGCACAAACATACATACATAGATATAAAGTTTGGTATATGTCCCCATACACACACACATAATGTTTTCTATGTGTCTTCAAATGTACTTATAATCACACACATCTCATGGGATGTGCTTATAATCATTCTTTTGGGATTTACCTTCTCCCTAAAAAGTTCCTTCAAAAATTTGTATTAATTAAAATATAGTTTAAAATGCATACATAGATATAATGTTTGCTTTATGTCTTGAGATGTACTTATAATCATTCTTTTGGGATTTGATCCCTCTTTTAAAAGTTTATTTAAAATTTTTTATTAATTACAATATAATATAAAATGAATGGTTGGGAGGTGAATGCATAGAAAGTGCAATTACTAGTTGGTTTAGTATTGGTGAGTTTAAGACTAATAGACTTAGGATTTTTTATTTTTAGTGTTGGATCCAAGAATAAAATGTATTATAAAGAAACATTTTAAAGAACAATCATGGAAAAGCACCAATGAGAGGTGAAACTCTAGCACAACATAAAAGAAAGTTCCTAGTGGTTTTGGAGATTTTTGTTTTTTATTTTTACAACCAATCTTGAAAAACCTCCTCTTTGAGATAAGAAAAGGATTAGACCTTGCTACTTTTAGAAGCACCTTCTTGGATTGTCACTTAATAATACATTTTTTCTATATATAAAAAAGAAAAAAAACTAAAGAGATATATTCCATGTTGTAACTAAAGCATGAGTTCTTGAATGATGTTCCCTTGAGTAGATAAGGGTAGAATATTAGTTGGAGAATCTTTGCGATAAACCACAATGCATTGAAATTTCCAAAAAGCAACTTTAAGTGTAAAACAAAAAATCCTTAAAGTTGAGGAGTGTCACTAAATAAAATTTTTTCAATCATGGCTACCAAGTATGTAAAAAAGAGTGAATTTATTAGCCTTCTATATTGCAAATATGACATCTAGAGTCATGAATATCTGAATGAGATCAACAAATACTAATAGAAAAACCTTGATGAATCAAATGTTATAAAAAATCAAGATTGAAAATATTCCATATCTTTTAAATTTGATACTTCCATAATTATACATTATGGTTTACATTCCATACATAATTAAATATTGAAAAAAATTCTAATATTAGAACTAATAATAGTGTAGGCAACCTTGCATGGTCAGATCCATGAAAAATTAAAAAGACCATTATTAAAATCCTAAATAGTTAAAGTTCTATCCAAACTATGAAATAGATTAAAAAACATATACTTTTTAGATGCATTAATATCATAGATAATCCAACACTTAGATAAATTCATCCATTGATTATACATGCGAAGAGATGAAAGAGAAGTAATGTCAAGTGTATACCATGTACTATAAAGACAAAAATGCTTAATGGCTAATAGTTACTTATTAATAGAAACTTATTAAGAAGATAACTTACAAATCATTAAAGTGAGAATTGTACAATTATTAAAGTTCAAAAAAACAATAATGAAACTCCAATCCTTCTCAATGTGCTTTTTGGTAGTAGAGCTTAAAATAGGTATACCTTTAGGAAAAATAACCTAGTTTAAAAAAACAAGTATCTAACAACCAGGGGTGTAGCACAGTGGCCAAGACACTTACTTCTTCATGAAGAGGTTTTGGATTCAATTATTTTCTCTACCTTATGATGTGTAAGTAATGGAGTAGCCTTGTGCTAGACACTTTTGTTTAATGAGTCATGTCTATCTTTCTATGATGAAGGGATAGTGCTACTAGCCACTATGTCCATTTTCTTTAAGAAAAAAGAGTATGTTTCTATTAATTACATCATCATCATTTTAGCTTTATCCTAATAAAATAAGGTTTGCTACATGAGTTATTTTTTATCATTCACCTCTATGAGGAGCTAGATCTTTTTTTATTTATAATTTCTCCAAATCTTCTTTGATCAATTTTTCCCATGTCTTCTTTGATCTTCCTTTTGATGGATTTCTTGGAATAATGATGTAGCAAATTTTATTTATAGGCTCATTATATGATCTTTTTTTCACATTTCTAAATCCTTGAAGTTGCTATTCATGAGGCTTATTTGAAATAAAAGCCACACCAGTTCTTTATTTGTTGTTTGTATTATGTAGTTTATCTTTTTTAGTAACATTCAACATCCATTGAAGCATTTGTATTTATACCACATCGATTTGTTGTTCATGCTTCTTTTGTAATTACCAACATTTAGCATCATATAAGATAGTAGGCTTGAAAAATATCTTGTAAAATTTCCTCATTATTTTACTAGTATTATTTTATCATGTACAACACCACTAGCCTATCTCCATTTTCACCATCCTACCTCAATTCTATTTTTGATATCTTTATGAATTTCACCATATGATTAGATAATTAATCCTGGGTAGAAAAACTATTTGCAATGAAGGATTTTTTTCTTTGAATTATCACTTCTATGTCACCACTATTTATGATGTTATTAAATTGCATTCTATATATTCTATTTTACTTCTGCTATTTTTTAAGCTTTTTGATTATAAATCATGTCTCCACTTCTCCATTTTAGCAGCAACATTTTCTTGAGATGTATCTACCAGCAAAATATCATCTATAAATATCATATAGCAAGGGATTTCATCTTGTATTCCTTTCTTAATTCATTCATAATAATGACAAATAAGTATAATCTAAGTGAAAACCCTTGATGTAGACCTATTTTGACTAGAAAATCATATGTTATTCCACAAGCTATTCTAATTTTAGTGGTAGCTACTTCATACATGTTTTGATTCACTGTAATATATTTATTAGGGATGTTTTTCCTCCACAAGGCTCACCAAATAATATCTCTAAGTGCTTTTTCACATGATTTTTCCAAATCAATGAAGATCATATGTAGATTTTTTCCATGTTTTCTGAATTTCTACATTAGTTATCATATAAAAAATGGCATCTATAGTAAATCTCCCTAGTAGAAATCAAAATTGATTTTCTAATATTGTTGATTCAAATTTAAGATTTTGATCTGTGACTCTCTCCAAAAGCTTTATAGTATGGCTCATTAGCTTAATTCCTCTATAGTTTACACAATTTTGTACATGTCCTTTATTTTTTAAAATGGAATAAAGCTTTTTCTCTAATTTTTGGAAATTTCTCTATCCTTCAAATTTTTTTTAAATAACTATGTCATCCAAGAAAATTCTATATCTCCCAATGCTTTCCAAGCTTCTATAGGAATGTTTATCTAATAAAATAGTTTTTCAATTTTTCATCTTTGATAAGGCTATCTTTACCTCAGAGAAGGAAAGTTCATTAACCAAACCAAAATTTGGTTCTTCTTCTTAGATGTCTTCTCTTGGGAATTTTCCATTAAATAATTCTTGAAAATAATTTTTCCACCTATCCAAAATTTCATTGTCTTTTACCAAAATTCTTTCATCTACTTCCTTGATGCATTTGACATGATCAATGTCCTTACATTTATTATTTCTAATAATTTCCAATTTATAAATATATTTTTCACCTTTCTTTGTTCCTAATTTTGTATAAAAGTTATCCAAGGCCTTATGTTCAGCTTTGGCTATTGCTATAGTTGCTTCCTTTGACATTTTGTATACCAACTTGTTTTCATAGCTATCATTTTATTGCCATTTCTTAATGTATTTATCTTATTTTGGATAGGATGTTGTACTTCATCACTCCATCACCATGTCTACTTTGGAATGTATTTTTTGTCTTTTATTACTTAAAATGTTCTTTCCAATTTTTTGAATGCAACTTTCCATATATTCCCAAATTAAATTTGTAAAGTAATCCTAATTTTAGGCACCTTGGTGAAGTAAAGTTTCTCTAAATAAGGTGATGTTATCTTCTTTGAAATTCCATCATTTTATGCATTTAGTCACTTTTCTCATGCTACCTTTAAAGCTTTCTATAGCTAAATCCATGACCATTAGTCAATGTTAACTTAAAAGATACTCTCCATGTATGATCTTGGGGTCTTTGCATATGGATTAGTCTCTTTTGTACAGCAAGAAATTATCAATTTATGTTTTATCCATATCACTCTTGTAGGTAATTAAATGTTCCATCCTCTTTTGAAAATAAGTATTTGCAATTGCAAGGTCACAAGAACTTGTAAATTATGGTAGTAAGTCTTCCATATCATTACACTCCATAAATATTTGTCCTCTATGAATCTTATCATATCCAATTTTCATAGATCCAACATAACATTAAAATCCCCTCCAATGAATATTATTTCTTGTTGGGGAATTTCTTGAAGCACTTGATTCATGAAACCCCAAAAATCCTACTTAATAAAATTTTCTAGGCAAATTTTTGAAGCATATACGTTGATTATGTTGATTATCTCATTTCCAAGGACAAGTTTGATGTCCATAATTCAATTATCATGGTGATATAATTGTACCACTTTATATTTGATAGATTGATCAACAATGATACCCACTCTATTTTCTTGATTTTCTTTTCCTAAATAGAAGAGTTTGAAATCCTAGCCTAAAATTTTAGCTTTATCCCCTATCCATCCTATTTCTTGCAGGTATGTAATGTAGATTCTTATCTTTTCATGGAATCTATAATTTCAAAGGTATTTTTATTAAGTGTTAATTTTCTAAGTTTTCATTCAAAATTCCTATTGTTGGACTTGCTTCTTTACACACACTTATCCCTAATGTGGAAATCCTTATCTACTTTTTACAACTCCACCCATGTTGGTCCCAAGCGTAGATACGAAAGGAGGATGAGCATTGAGTGACAAAACATTGCCAAATTTCATGGATGTTTCAAGCTTATCCATTTGGATGGGCTTACAAACATAAACAATATTCTAAGGAATAATACTAATTAAGCAGTGTGCCACCCATTTGGTACATAAGAAAATACCTTACTTAAGAATTCACAAAGTCTAAGTAACCATCATTTTCGGGAGGAGTGTAAATATCCTAGCTAACATGAGAAAAGCACTACTCTAAAGAAAATTTTACATAAGTTGTTCAATGTGATGATATGCAACAACACTAGAAACTTAATATGAGGAATAATAACAATATCCAAGGGGTTTATAGTTCTATGGTTTTCAATTTCTGAAAATAAAAAATTTGAAGTTTTGTCAATCTTAAGGGTTTTTATGAACTTATTATGGCAAAAAAAATTAATGAGAAATGATCTAAAGATGGAGAATACTATTGTTTCTTAGATTATAGAGACTTTGAAATATTTTTGAGCTTTTTTTTTATTTTTCCTAATCATTTATATGAATCTTTTTCAAAAGATACTTCTCACTATATGTTTGTGCAGATTATTAGATTTATTTGCTCAAATAAGGATTTACACCAGTGATTTAAGCTATCCTTGAACACTGTAGAATTAATATTTTCCATGCCTTTTATTTTTCTAAATATTTTTCACTTGTCAAATGGGACAATTTTTAAATGATTATAAAATTCTTAGATCTTAAAGTTTTTATGAATTGGCATAATACTTTTACTGCCCTATTGATGAGTGGCGAGATATCCCTACACTCAACCATATTAATATGAGCGTAGCAAGCGCGATCCAGTTGAACTCAGTAGACTAAGTGCCTACATGCCCCATGGAACACTTAGGGTTAATTATTCATTGTCTTCCCAAACTTACTTGTAGTTGTCATGGTGTATGGTTAAGTAGGTCTGAGGTATATGATTTTTATGGTTTTTATGTTTTATGTCTCCTATTCTAACAAGGTGGAGGGTTGAGAAAATAATTACTAACTCTAACTAATGAACTAAGTCTAAATTATCTAGCATCAGCATCCATTCCCGCTTACCATAAACACCCTGAACTGATGCAACTGTGCCTACCAAACGTTAATCATTGCTGGGTTCACCATGTGTAACGCGCATGCTCAAAGTGGTCGTATTGAGGCACTTAACTACCAGAGAAGGGTTGAGAAGGAAAATAGTAAATAACATGTAATAAATAATAGGTAATAAATAACAATAATAAAATCCTATTCCATATGCTACAAGGTTAATTTGAAAATCTCGTCTTTATTACTGTACACAAACTTGTGTTCAGGTACAATGTTTGCTCGAATAAAGATCTGTTCACTTTGGGACTCCTACTATGGGCTCATGGAAAATATTATATCTCTAGAGTGATCAATCTGCCAGAGTTTCCCTACTATCTACCTTAGGATGAGGAAATGAGGGAGAGCCACCTCTTATTTATATATATGATGGCACATCGCTATATCGCATATGCAATATTGCAAGCGATGCGATATCGCGACAACTGCGATATCATGTATACCCCCATGACTAAATGAAAACTTGTCCTTAAGTTCATTACAACAATATCAGGAAGGTATGGGATCATTGACTCAAATGAAACTAATGGGATGACATGTGACTAGATCATCATTACAAAACATAACAAAACTGGTGTTCATGACAACAAGGGTGAACACCTTATTGCATTGACATCAGGCCTTATTTGGTAGCTGAGAAAGAGAGAGAGAAGAGAGAAGAAGTGTTGTTACTACCACGCCCAAATTGCACCTTTCGTTGTTCATCATAAGTGCATCATTGATCTCATTCCTTGAAAAGCTGCTTCAGCACCACTCCATTCCAAGTGCTCCCTCCAGATCCAATTCATTGTTGCATGATCGCCATCTGCACACACAACACAGTCTTAGATTAGCAAGGGTAGATGAATTTCAATGTAGTTGATGCCTTGCCTCAGTGAAAGATCAATTGGCTAGGTTGTGGTATGGCTGATATAGATTTGGAGATATAATAATGATGACTATCGAAGGTGTAGGGGTTAGGAGAAAATCAAAAAAATTGGGCCCCGTACCCCCACAACTAATCACAAACCTCCGGTAGCGATAGAATGGAGAAAGAATAAGAACAAGACAATGCGTAAAATAGACAACTAAGACATCTATGAAATGGATGTCAAGATGGAAATGAACAAAATAAAATTAATTGCAAAATGTTAAGGTAAAGAATTTAACTAATGCACCAAATAGGAATGTTAGTGGGTCCTCCCCAAAGCAGGCTCATGCCCTTAATGCCCTGACAAACCCACATTCAAAGAGTCTGTAGGCCCTAGAAATTTCCTTTGGAATAAGAGTTAAAGTCTTAACCATAAGAATTTACCAAAAAGAAAACGATGTATCTACCAAAATATACACTAATGATACAACCAGCAATGAGGTGAATAATGGAAAGATGGGTGGAGAGAAGAGAATGAAATGGAATCCCAAGAACAAGGTGGTGTACAACCCCTTGTGTGTTTCATGATTAATGTGACTTTAGCAAATATCATTCCAACTCTAGCCTCAAACCAACCACATATAGTGACTTTGTATCAATGCATTCAGCCAAACCAACCCCTTAAATAACAAGCATGCATCTCCGAAGAGCCACCACCATTCCGACGAAACAAAGGAGAGAATGGGAAGTGAGAAGGGGCCTTAGTTAGAGGGAACACTTTTGGTTCCATAACCAGTGCTTGTAGCTCGAGGGATTATTTCATCTAAGGGGTGTGCTTTGAATTCTCACTTTCTTTCTTTTTCTTTTTTTTTTCTTTTTTTTATTTTATTTTGTGTTTTGTGCTTTTATGCATGAGAAGCACACCATGCAAATACTTATTATTTTTATTGACTCAGCTTCCTATAATTAGGTAACATCACAACAATAATAAAACTCAAGAAGAAAACATCCAAGCACCCAAGAGAACGGCCAACACAAAAGCATCAAGTTCCCTTGAAGTCACACCCTTTTCAAACCTTGAGTCCTTCCTTAGTTTGAGAAGTGCCCCATCACCAGTTCATTATAGTTCTTATTAAAAAAGAGAATGTACATTTCAAAGCCAAGAGAGACCATAGAACTTGTGGATGGATGGATGAAGTGAACTCATTGCCTTTCATATCAAATAGAACATACCTTAAGATCAACATCATTACTTAAAGGTAAAAACCAAACATTAGCAATCAATGAAAAATAGTTCATACCATTAAGAAGAACACTTATTGGGTGACAAACTTACACATTGGATCACACACACACACACACACATAAAAAATGAAAAAGTATAATGATGTCGTAAGATAAAAACAAGAAAAGTTAAAGAAATTTGTAAAACAAAAACATGTTAAACAAAAACTGTAAAACAAAAAATTATAAAAAAAAATGTGTAAGAAAAAAATGTGTAAAAAAAACATGTAAAACAAAAACGTGTTAAGAAAAAACTTGTAAAACAAAAACATATAAAACAAAAACTAAAAAGAACTGAGGGCCTCCAATGATCAGCATAGGTGGCCATCAACCCCATGACTAAATGGAAAGGGAGAGATCTAAAATAATGAGTGCCTATTTGAATTTTGTAAAAATGCCCAACTTCTCCCTATTGATGTTCTTAGATTAAGGGGTGGAAGTCAGCGACACTCATATTCCAATGTGTCTATGCTTTCATTGTTAGCATGAGTTTCCTTAGTTCATTCCGTGCATATTCGTTTGCTCTTTCTAGTAGCTGTCAACCACAGGGTGTCTACTATTGGTGTGGTTGCTACATACAAGCATCTTTGGATTTGCATTTCTTGGGCACACCGAGTACATGGAAGAAATACTTAGCATTCTTCCATGTCATCACACTCTGAGTCACTATATGTGATGCATGGAACTTTCTTCTTCTCGAACTTTCCATAAATTTTTATCTTAGATATTTGCAATGAAAGATTGTGAATCCCTAGGTATGCATCTACTGTACTTAGCCATGGCCTTCCCATTATAATTGGGAAGCCCCCTTTGTTGTTGTTGATTTCAATCACCAGGAAATTAGTTGGGTATGACCACCCACACATAGTGGTATTAATGTCCTCCACCAATCTTAAGGGAATGGTGATGAACTGGTCAGCTAGCTCCAGTTGGATGTTGCCCTTCTTAAGTTGGGTCAGGTTCCAAGCTTGATACATCTCCCTTGATATTAAATTGAATCTGGAACCTGAGTCAAGAAGAGCCTTATGTGGTTTGTTCTCAATGATTTGTAGATAGATTAAGGGGCTCCCAAGGTTAGATAGCTTCCTGGGAAGGTGGCCTACCTTGATCCAGTCAGTTACAGTATGCATTAACATAATCATATGCATACAGCTCTGTTGGACTGAGGGATGCTCCAAAGTGTTAGATGGTGGAGGAGTGTACATTGGCTTAACCTCTTATTATTGTGAGAGTTTTTCTAGGCTTCTGGTTCTGAAGAAAGACCTTCTCTTTTTATAGTTCTCAGAACTAGCACCAAGTTGAATATTTATAGCTCTCGCAGTGTTACATTGCTGCGGTTGAGTAGGGAGTTCCCCCCTTGCATTGTTGGAGTAGGTTGTATGGGAACTATAGGTGGAAGAGGTGTAGATGGAGTTGGAGGATGGGATGAATTTGGGATGTCTCCCAAAGGAGAAGGTGTCCTCCTAAAGTACTCCCAAACATGGTAGTGATGTTGGGGAGTTGTTTGACTCATAGAGTCACTTGGAGAAACTAGTTACTACACATAATAACCATAAGGATCGGGCTGCCAGTAAGGGTACTATTGTGTCGGCGGTGGCATCCCCCATGACTGTGGGTATTGCCACTGCTGATGCTATCTGATGGGTTGTGGTGGAGTTTCACTTGGATAATACGTGAGTGGTTGGTGGAACTTCCTTAGGTTACCTTATGGATAGGGTAACCTTTAGGGTGTTTGTCATTGGTTGAGTCTTAGATTAAGTGCATACACCCCAGACTCCTATAGATGTGAGATAATTGGACAACATCCCTTAGGATGGTCACATTGGTAGATCTCACATCCACCATCATCGTCTATGTCAGAGTCCACAACCACATCGGAGATAGTAATTTTCCCCTTACCCTTGTTATGGGCAGGGCCTGAATCTCTCCACTTTGTCTTACCTTTATCACTACTTCATTCTTCCTTAGACTCTTCTACCATTTTCAAGACACTTTCAAGTCTAGAGTCTAAGGAATCCCATATTTGGTCCATCTTAGCCAATACTTCAGTTTTTATTTTCTGAATTGGCAAGGTTTTCCAATTCACCATCTCTTCAAGTGGTGACTCATTCTCCTCATCACAAAATTTCACTCTCTTCTTTTGAAGGGAGGGGTCGCAGTTGTATTCTTCTACACTTTCCATTTTTTGTAGCTCACCTTCTTCTTTTGCTACTTGTTCCAACAAGCATTGTACTTCATGGGCTCTACATTGTGATAGTCTCCCTTGGGCATAAGTCCCAAGGTTCTTCTAGTTTCATGCCTTAGCCCATCCATGAGGTGGCAAAGTTGATCCCGTTGAGCATATCCATGGCCTAGCCAATGATGTAATAATGTGTAGTAGCAGGCCATGGCAGCATCCAAGGATTCATGAGTACCTTTCTTCCAGTTTAGATATGCTTACACAAATTAGACACTCTAGAGTACGTTTGATATTTATCGTTGAAGAGTTCTAGCATCGTACTTCACCTCCTAATGGTCTCTAGTTCTAAGGACTGGTACCAACTCTCTGCTTCTTTGGTGAGTGTCCTAAGAAACAACTTAAGTTTTTGCCACTCATTTTCTATGTTATACAATGCATATGCATCGTGGAATACTTGTAAATGATGTTTTGGATCTAATTTGTGTCCCCCTTCAAAGCATGAGATATTGTTCATGTCTAAATGCTTGATCAGACTATTCTTTTGATGCCTTGTTGAAATTCTTACTACCTCTATGATGTCGAGCATAGTTCAGGTTGCAAGTAGGGGCTCATCATGATCATCTCTTTCATGATGCCTGTGATGTCTGTGTTGTTCCCTACTTTCCCTTCATCCTTGCCCTTGTCCTCTCTCTTGAATTTCCCGTAGAGGTCTCTCATCTTTCCTACCTCTATCCTCACCGTTATGTTCATGGTGGCTGCACCCAAATGGGGAAGGAGAGGGTGAGTGATGAGATGAAGGAGAAGAGGAAGGGGAACCATTGCCATGACAATGCTTCTTACCTTCTCTTCAGCTACTATGGCTCCAATCGTGATGATGATCTAAGTGCCCATCCTTATTATGAGTTGTTGTTCCCTCTATGAATAGTTGGCATTCACAGGGATTAGAACCAAGGTTTTGTATCATGGATCATAGGTTCTGATACCCCACCTCCTCACTATCGTTAGGAGGGGAAACATCTTTTGATAGAGAACCCATTATAATGGGTTCATCATCTCCTATTTTGCTAAGAACATGTGGGCCCTTGCCCTTCAATAGTGTATGTTGGCTCTCCTGCCTTGAGTCCATCATATGTTGTGCTTCTGTGGGATGATAATCCCTCATGTCAAAGTCTTCCACAATGTATTCAGTATATAATTCATTCATGCCATTCTATGTCAAGGCATGGAAGAGCATGTTAGGGATTGATCGATCTGGAGGTAACACGATGTTACCTTGCAAATCTCTGCATCGCAGCTGTTC